>JABUQX010037044.1:22500-27500 GCA_015478945.1 Trachelipus rathkii | reverse complement strand
AAATAATTTTTAATGATTTGTTATTTGCAAATAAATAGGAATTACTTATTTATATAATAATTATATATTTAGTATAATTTGAAACTTTGCTTAATAAGTTTATTTACATTGTAATTAGAAAATATTTGAATATATTTCTTTGATCTTTTCCTATAATTTCATAATATATTATAGTGCTTATAAAAATAAATATTGATTATAAGATTTGTAAATTATGTGTTAATTACGTGTCCATAATTAAGTAGACGGTACGTCTAAATTTAGTAGGCAGCTAGCCAATTAGATAGATTGTTCACTATAACATATACACCAAAATTATGTAGGTAATACATCGGGATTAGGTAGATAGTTCGTCGGATTAGATGGATTTCATATCGAAATTAGGTAACTATGTATATATATATATATTTACATATAGATATATTTAATATATTATATTATCAATATACTATATATATAATATGATATAATTTTATATAGATAGCATATAAGTTATAGATAATATAATTAGGATATGTATAGATAGCTATGTATATATATATATAGTATATATATTATTATATAAGATATATATATATCTAATAAAGATATTATATAATAATATATATATATTAGATAAGCTATATATATAATGAGATATTATAATATATATTATAGTTTATATATGATAATAGTATTATGTTTTATATATATTTATTTATATATATTATTAGGTCTGTTGCTATAGAGTATATTATATAATATATCTAAAGAGGGTATATATCATACTATAGACTAATAATAGTTATGGTATAGTAGTAATATATAGATATATATATTTATATATAACTTATTATAGATATATATATAGTATATATATGATGTTTAGTATTATATATATAAATATATAGATACCAGTAGATATACTATATATACTCATACTATACTATATATAAGTATATAGTATATAATATATAGTATATAATAATATATATAGTATATATTAATAATATATATATATATTATATGATGTATAAATAAATATATCATAATATATCATATATCTATATATACTTAGTATCATATATACATTAAGTATAATAGTATATTATATTATATATATAATAGTATAATATTATATTATAATATAGAGTAGATTATAATATTTATATATAATATATAGTATATAGTATGTTATATATAATATATATATAAGTAAGTATATATATATATATAGGCTATTAATAAGATATTAACATTTAAGATGTATAATATATATTATATATCATATATTATAATTTATATTATAATAGTAAATAGCTGGTGTAAGAGTAGTAGTAGTAGTACTATATATATTGATAATAATTATATATATGAAATATAGTATAGTTATATATACTCTATATGTGGTAGTCTATATATTATATAATGCTAATGTGTGGGGGCTAAGCCAACGATTTTTGTAGAAATTTAAGACCTATATAATTAACTGTTATAGGATTCTCGTTATACTGTTAGTCTTTGCTAAAGAAACTAGTTAAGTTCCTTTTTCTTAACCACCTGAAAAATAATAGCAAATTTTAAAATCTTACAAACAACATAGCAGACATTATCTGTCCATTTACGAGAACATTGGCAAATAGCTGTCTCACCGTGACTGTCAAATCCTAACATAATATCTTAGGCTCCTACTAAAGATCGCCTTCTCAATCATTTTTCTTTAAGTTAAGTACAATTAGGGGAACTGAAATTAAAAAATCAATATGTGGATCAATATTATTGTTTTTTGAAATATCATAGAGATCGAATAAAAATTATTTCTGAGATTGTATAGCAAGTAATTCTGGTAGCAATTTGTTGTCGATTCCGATCCTGAAAAATCAGATTCCTCCGATTCACGATGCCAATTCCTGACGAGTCCATTAATTGTCCCATCACTAGTTTTAAGTGAAATTAATTTTATAAACATGGTGAAAACTGTAATTTGAATATAGTTGCTGACCTGGTTGATGATAATTGTTTCTTAACGCTGGTTGAAATTCTGGTTGTTTTCGTCTTATATATTAACAATCAAGAAGATGTGCAGGAGCTCTCTTTTCCTCTAATACCACTGTGAATTAATAATGTTGTGGTGATTGAAGAAAATATATAATAATATTATAATTATATAGTATATATATAGTTATATAGGTATAATATAATATACGTATATCATATATATATATATATATATATATGAAAATGGAAATTTTTTTTTGGAAAATAAAAATGAAATTGTTTGATTGTTTATTTGTTTCTAATTTTCTGTATGGATGTGAGACATAGGCATCAAATTCTAAGATGAAGAAAAGTATTAGGATTTTGTAAATGAAAGGTTAACCAAATATTTTAAGAGTAAAGAGAAGAAATAGGATTTGAAATGTAAAGATAAGAGAAATGTGTGTGTAAAAGAGAGGTGTCTGGTATGAAAGGTATAACAAGGGGTACTGAGATTGAAAGGAAACGTGCCTAGAATAAATGGTGAAAGATTGGTTAAAAATGGTTTTATATCTGAAGTGATAGACAATAGATGAAAGGAAAAACCAAAGTGTAGGTGGTTGGACTGAGTACAGAGGCTATTAATAGCAAAGGGAATGGTTATGGGTGAACGTAACAATCGCGTGATATGGTCACTTGAAGAAGAGTAATAAATGGCAGATTCCGCTAAGGGTTATAATTGATTGAATAACCTGGAATACAATTGGTGAATTGCATTCCGAATTTGCAGCAGGGACCACCCTGCAGATATGTTGGAAACAGTGATGAGCTTAATTATATATATATATATATATATATATATATATATATATATATATATATATATATATATATATATATATATATATATATATATATATATATATATATATATATATATATATATATATATATATATGTATATATATATATATATATATATATATATATATATATATATATATATATATATATATATATATATATATATATATATATATATATATATATATATATATTTATTTATATATATGTGTGTATGTATTCTGTATGTAATAATAAATAATAATAATGTATAATAATAATAATAACTCAATATATATATATATAATAATATCATAATAACAACAATAATAATAATAATAATAAAAATATTTTTATATAGCAATGAAAATAATAATAAGAAGAATTATATTTGATGTATGTATATATATATATATATAATATATAATATAATATATAATAATAATAATAATAATATGTAATAATAATAATATATATATATATATATATATATGTAATATATAATAATATAATATATAATATAATATTAATAGGTAATAATAATAATAATAATAATAATAATAATAATAATAATAATAATAATAATAATAATAATAATAATAATAATAATAATAATAATAATAATAATAATAATAATAATAATAATAATATAATATATATCTTATATAAGAATAATATAATATGTAAAATAATAACACGTATAAATGGTATAATAATATGTATTCATACTTATCTCTAGTTTTCTTTCAGATCGTTTCATTTCAGCTCTTGTTGATGGAGCAACCTCTTCCTCCTTTCTTATTAATTGTGGTGTTCCTCAGGGTTCTGTTTATCTCCAACTTTATTCCTACTTTTCATCAACGATCTTCTTAACTGCACTTCTAACTCTGTTCACTCTTATGCCGATGACTCAACTCTCCATTCTTCCACTCATTTTAATTGTGCTCCCTCGTTTGTATCTAGAGTTGCCTCTCGTTTACAGCTTTCCGATTCAATTCTTGCCGATTTGGTCGGAATTTCTCAGTGGGGTAACCGTAATCTTGTGAAGTTCAACTCTTGAAAACTCAACTTCTTCATATCTCCCTCTCTAAAACACCTCCTAACTTTCCTATCCCCTTTGATGGCTCTAATGTCTTACCCGTGAACAACATAAACATTTTAGGACTAAACATAAATAGTGAATTGTCTTGGAGACCTCACATCACATCGGTTGCTAAAATGGCCTCAAAAAAGCTGGAAATTCTGTTCAGATTGCGTGAATTTTTTTCTTCTGCTCAGATACTCCAGTTATATAAGGGTCTTATTCGCCCCTGCATGGAATACTGTTCCCACATTTGGGGTGGATCCGGTTCCACCCTCCTTTTGGATAGAGTTGAAGCTAAGGCTAAGAGCTTATAAACTGTCCCATACTTTCTGACTCCCTTGACCCTCTTTTTCTGCGACGTGACATTGGTTTCTCTCTTTTCTATAGGTATTACAACGGCAGGTGCTCGAGAGAATTGACCTCTCGCATTCCTCCACCACTGCGTCGCCCTCGTAACACAAGAGATGCCTTGTTCTCTCATGAAAATTGTGTGAATATTGGAGACTCAAGGATCACTCGTTATGGTACCTCCTTCTTTCCAGCCACATCTGTTTTGTGGAACTCCTTGCCTTCTTTTATTTTCCCCGCAATGTTTAATCTTCCTCTATTTAAGTCCCGCGTCTGCGCCCACCTGAGGGAATTGCGTTAGGCAAGAGTTGTCAGGGTGGGTTTACTTTCATTTATTTTAATTTTATTTTCATTACCCCCTAATTTTTTTTATTTATTTTTTTATTTTTTTATTTTTTTTGCCCCCTCCTTTTGAAAGGTCATTGCCCGTGAGTGGTGGTATCATGTAAAAAAATATATATATATTTATATATTATGATAGAATCTGTAGAGGAATTATCACCATTTTAGTTTATATGTCCTGATAATATATATATATACTAATAATATAATATATATAATAAAAATAATATATGTAATAATAATAATAATATAATAATAATAATAATAATAATAATAATAATATATGTATATAATAATAATAATATATAATATATTTAATAATAATATGTATATAATATAATATATATATCTTCATAATAATAATAATATATAATATAATAATAATAATAATATAATAATATATATATATATATATATAATAATAATA
>JABUQX010037044.1:0-17500 GCA_015478945.1 Trachelipus rathkii | reverse complement strand
TTATAAACAAAAAGTATTAACAGTTAATAATAATAATAAATTCTTTGTTCAAAGATAATGATTTATTATAGAAGTTTTAAGAAACTTTGAAATAATTTTAGTTATAATTGAATGAGTAATATAAATGTACGTGTTTAATAAAAAACATAAAATTGTTTTTAATAAATTATATGCTATGTTCATACAAAAGAACTTATTTGACATGTTTAAGCAGTACATATTTTAATGAACCGTGTGTGTGTGTGTCTGTGTGTGTGTGTGTATGTGTGTGTGTATGTGTTGTGATAAATAATAATAGTCATGAAGTAAAATGACTGGAGGTATAATAATAATAATAATAATAATAATAATAATAATAATAATAATAATAATAATAATAATAATAATAATAATAATAATAATAATAATAATAATAATAATAATAATAATAATAATAATAATAATAATAATAAAATAATAAAACAAATCCGAATTATTTAAAAACTTTCAAATAATTTTAGTTAAGTGTGTGTGTGTGTTTTAATGAACCTGGTGTGTGTGTGTGTGTGTGTGTGTGTGTGTGTGTGTGTGTGTGTGTGTTTGTGGTAAATAATAATAATAGTCATGAAGTAAAATGAATAGAGGTATAATAATAATAATAATAATAATAATAATAATAATAATAATAATAATAATAATAATAATAATAATAATAATAATAATAATAATAATAATAATAATAATAATAATAATAATAATAATAATAATAATAATAATAATAATAATAATAATAATAATAATAATAATAATAATAATAATAATAATAATAAAAACAAATCCGCATTATTTAAAAACTTTCAAATAATTTTAGTTAACAGTGGGTGAATAATATAAATATAAATGATTAATTAAAAAACATAAAATGTTTTTAATAAATAGTCTCATTATATATTAAAATATGATGTAAAGCAGTAAAGTAGTAAAGCAGTAAAGCAATAAAACAAAGCCCTACTAATCCCTTTGTTGCTAGGCAATTGCGCTATTGATTTACTGTTTTACTGCTTTAAGGTCTGTAAAATATATGTTTTTAATAAAATTTCGTACAATTTTAGTAAATAAAATATTTATATAACAGACACTCTGTGTTTTTCTTCTTACATTACAATTTTAAAAAATTTATAAATAAAAAAGTTTTAAAACAAAAATAAAAATATAAAAGAAAACATAATGTTAATAAATATATGAAGTTTAAGTGCAGTAAAGCAGTAAAGCAGTAAAGCAGTAAAGCAGTAAAACAAAGCCCTACTAATCCCTTTGTTGCTAAGCAATTGCGCTATTGATTTACTGTCTTACTGCTTTAAGGTCTGTAAAGTATATGTTTTTAATAAAAATGTTTAGGTATGAAATAAAATGGCTGACTCATAGTATAGAAAACGGTATATTTGAAAAGAAATTCTTTGAAAAGTTTACATTAATATCACAACTATGAAATATTTATCGTTCGCGTGGTAATATTGCGCCTGCGGGCGCAGGCGGCAGTTACGCGTTAATATTGCGCCTGCGGGCGCACGCGGCGGTTACGCGGAGGGCGGGACGAAGGTGGGTGGGAACGCGGAGGGAGGGAACGCATCGGGTGGAACGCGTCGGGTGGAACGAGGGGTCATCCTAGCAACTTATAATACACCCCAATCGAATCCAGATACCTTATAACATAGGGGTAGGCACCAATATTAGGGGTATTCTATGACGTAGGATATGGCGTGCTAGAAAAGGCTAGAAAAGGAAGCGTCCTAGCAACTTATAATATACACCAATCGATTCCTCATACCTTATAACCTAGGGGTAGACACCAATATTAGGGCAATTCTATGATCAGGGTGGGCTAGAAAAGGCTAGAAAAGGCTAACTCATAGTAGGAAGCATCCTAGCAACTTATAATATACACCAATCGAATCCTCATCCCTTATAACCTAGGGGTAGACACCAATATTAGGGCTATTCTATAATCAGGGTAGGCTAGAAAAGGCTAAAAAAAGGGGCACTATATGGCACTCAGTTGACACTCACTTAACACTCACTTGGCACTATCTGGCACTCAGTTGGCACTATCTGGCACTCATCTGGCACTCATCTGGCACTCCTGTGGATCTCATAGGACACTCCTAGACACTCCTTACGGTGATTTGGAACCATCAAAATGTATTGAATCATCAATAAATCTGAGCCATCAAATCTGAGCCATCATTAAAATATCGAAGGAAATAATCGGACCAATAATCGATGACAAGGGTGTGTGTGTTTGTGTGTGTGTGTGTGTTTGTTTGTATGTGTGTATAGGGTAGGTGTATGTGTCTAGGGCTGGGATGGTAAGGGTGTGTGTGTGTGCGTGTGTGTGTGCTTGTTTGTATATGTGTGTATAGGGTGGGTGTATGTGTCTAGCTATGTGTATGTGTGTGTAAGTGTGTGTGTGTGTGTGTAAGTGAGTGTGGATGGAAATAAAATGAACTCAAGTTAGGACAGGTACCTACGCCAGGAATCTACATGAGTTCGGGTTAATAACTACTTAATCCCTCACTTACCTTTATGGAATGCAAAATAATCGCAACAAATATCGTATCGATACCAAATAATCGATGCCAAGATCGAAAGGGGCAAACCCAGAGGGGCTAAACTAAGTGTACCTCCCCGACGCTTGCTGCGCATATTTGCGCACAAATATGCTTCCGTCGCTGACAAAGGAACGCAAGGAACCAGGATCAGCAGATCAGGCGTTACAGTATCGTTACCAATATCGATTTTTGTACGATATTTGAGTTGCGTAGTTGACTCTATATTTTTTATTATATTTATATATTTATATTATTATTATAATATATTATCATATTTTTACTTATTATATTTATATTATAATATATATATATATTTATTTATATATATAGATATTTGATATTATATATTATATTATATATATTTTGATTATTTCTCTTTAATTGAATTAATATAGAACCGTTGTATTTTTATAAAAAATCACCAAGTCTTTCTATCTTTATTCGTTTGTGCTAATTTTGTCTTGCTGATTATGGGGATGGAGAGGGTAGTTTTTAAAATGGACCGCAAGTTAAAAGAACATCATTTTCAAATCAGATTTCCCGAAAACAGTCTTTTTACACTTAATTTTAAAATTATTAAAGAGGGAATGTGTTTAATTTGGCTCTACCTTCTCTCTCAATCTCTTCTCTCTCTCCTTCTGCTTCTCTCTCTCTCTCTCTTGTCTTCTATCTTTGGCCAGTTAAGGGACATGAGGGAAGACGAAGATAAAAAAAAACGGAATGGTCGATTATTAAGCAAATGAAAGCGCACCTTTAATGACATACGGTACCCATTTTTTTATATATTTATTATTATTATAATTATATTATTATATATATAATTATATATATTATATATTTATATTTTATATTATATATCTATTATTATTTTATTATATATTATATATTATATTATTATATATATATATATATATATATTATGTATATTATTTATATTTGTTTTATTTATATATATTATTATTATATTTATAGTGGTGGTGTGCAGGCGTGGGTATTTATAACTTTATTTATATAGTATATATATTTATATATATATTTATATTATATTATATATATATATTATATATAATTTACTTATATTTATATTTATTTTATATATAATATAATAATTATTATATCTTATTTATATTATATTAATTCATTAATTTATATTTATTGTATATATATATATATTTATAAAATATTATTTATATATTATATAATGATTTATTATATTTATACTTATTAATATTTATTATGTATATATTATATATACTAATTATAATTTGAATTATTGACTTAAAATTTTTGGTATTTTTAAAAACCGTATTTGTAGAACTTAAAAATTTATATTATTTTTAAATATACAGTGAAAAATTGAAATTGATTTAGGGGCGACCTGCTTCCAAAAAGCTTTTTTTAATTATCGTTCTTTAATCTTTATGGGTAAAATACAAACAACCCATAGGAAGACAAAACCCAATCGAGTTGGATCAGATAAAGCTGCTGTTTGATTTTATTCGTTTATTTATCGTTTTGGCACACCTACGTAAAAATCTAGGCAAATCAAGCTGCCTTTCCGGCCTTGCTTTCACCTCCCCCAGCTATTCGTCTGATCAGTTAGTTTAACAATTTATCTACATGAATCCTGTGCTCTGTATGATCGAATTTGGCTTCATTTTTATTTTTTTATTTATTTTTTATCGATTATAACTTTTTCCCAAAGCCAGATTCATGATATATATATATTTATTTATATATTTATATATTATAATTATATATATTATATAATAATTATATAGTATCTATTAGTGGTGGTTAACCATTTGGTTTAAAACAGGTTATACCGGTTTAAACATAAAACCACATGGGTTTTAAACAAAAAAACTAGCATAAATTTTTAAAATAATTTTATTATTAATGATTCTTTTCTTTGAATGTGATATGGTTTCTAATTGTTCAACTGGACAGATAACTGAAGGCATAAAAAATGTTTTGCTTAATTTATTATTGGAGATATTATATATTATATATTATTACTATATATATATATAATTTATCTATATATATACTTATTTTATTTATTATTACATTATTATATCTGTTATTTTATGTAATGTATCAATATATACTTCATTTGATATATATATTTATTATAAATTATATATAATTATATATTACTATGCTATTTATATACCTATATAGCTAAATATACGTCTTAATAGGTATGTACTTTTATTTATAATTTAAGGTATATATTTAATATATTAGATAATTTTATATATTATTAGTATATTATTATATTATAATCTATTTATATATATATTATCATATATGTTAATTCTAGATGTTATAATCTTGTTATAGGACATTCATTCTACCCACCCGTTGCACTTTCAAAGTTTTAATAAACTATGTGGGTGGTGGCCCATCATAACAACTAGAGGCTGATAAACTAGTGATGCGTTTATTTTGGGAAAATATGATCATGTGAAGCATAAAGCATTAATCACATAACGACAGATTTTAGAAATTAAAGGAGGTTCTAATAGACTGGATAATATTTCAGCATAAACGTAAAGCCTACTCATTAGGTAATATTTCTATCATAGATATGCGGCACAGAAGTGGCTGATTTCGCATGGCATGAAGTAATTTCGAAGCAATGATTGATGGAGGCGAGTAATACTTGAACTGATGGTACAATCTGTGTTATAAATTAGGAGCTAAATTCTCCTGTCCATTTCATGAAAGTTTACTGCCTAGTTGTTATATGCTTTGCTATCTTTAGTCGAGCGTGGAGGTCTCTTACATTCTTCGTTAAGATCTCTCAAAGAAATAATCATAAGACAGAGCAGCAATCAAAGTGATATATAAATAGTAGATATTGTAGCACGTTCATATGATAATCTTTGAAAGAGGTATTTTCATCTTCCAAGATTGTAGCCTCAGAACTTAGAATAGCTGCAAATGATTAAAGCAAGTGTTGAGAAAATTGTTAACTTAATTGTGATATAATGTTTAATATACTTTCGTTCTCATTTTAATGATGCTGAATCTTCTCTCGTGTCTCTTATCTCTTCCCTCTCTCTCTCTTCTCTCTTCTCTACTCTCTCTCTTCCTCTCTCTCATCTCTTCTCTCTCTCTCTCTCTCTCCCTTCTCCTTCTCCTCTTCTTATATTATAATAATATATATATTATATTTATATATTTTTTATTCATTATATTATTACTTATATTTTTATTTATATATAATTATTATTAATAATTATATATATTATTAATATATATTTTATTATATTATATTTTATATTTATATATATATTGTTATATTATTTATATATATATTAGTAATATTAAAATTATTTTTATATTTATTATGTATTTATATATATGATATATTATATATATTTATATTAATTATATTTATTATATATATATATATATTTTATTATTATAATATTATATTTTATATTAATAATATTATTTTATTATTATAATATAATATATATACTTATTATCATTGTTTATTTTATATATTTATATAGGGAACGACTTCTAGTTGGTGTTCTTTAAGAGAAACCTTTTAAGAGGCGATAATTTAAGATCCCATATTAAATATTTTATTAATAAGTAAAAATGCAATGAAGTATAAGTAACAAAAGTCCTTTCTGTTGACATACTCTATCTTCGTAGGCGAATTGGTGTACAGCTTCCGGGTTTTCGCACATTGCCTTATTTGATTTAGCGAAATTTGTATCGAATACCAGTGAGCCTTTCCTTGAATTTATCTCTCTTGCCGGGAGGTTTTAAAAATCTTTAGTGATTTTTTTTTGATTTCTTATTTTATTTTATCTGATCTATCTGATGACTGGAGTTCTCAACGACGGTTTATTTATTATTCATTTCCTTTGCTAATTTGTCGGCACTCTTGGAAGTACGAGTAATTAAATTTTACATTTATGGATATACATTCACTTCCGCGTAACTGGATGAGAGTGTTGTATATATTATTATACAAATAGAATCCTAACTTCTTCAAATGTATATATTGTGGGGATTACCCCCAAGCGACAGATAATAGATTCAATGTAGTAAAATAATCTAAAACAAATAAAAGTTAATCCAGTCTTCATATTGCAAGATCGATCTATTATGTTAAGACATACGGTGACATACAAACTCTGAAGCAAAATAGTATAATTTCAATATGGCTAATGCATTAATCCCCGAAGATCCTAATATATAACTTGATACATAAATCATATTTATTATAGCAGAGCAATAAGTGATTCCAAACCAAAATTTGTTTACTCTATATATTAAACATACAAATTAAATGTAATAGTACAATAATGTTGTTCTTTTTATATTTGATTAAAGAAGATCAGACATGTTTTGTTTTCTCACTATTGTATTTTAGCTGGATTTAATGAAATTTTCTTTTTTCTCTTGTCCCAAAACGTTACCTGACAATCTTGTTGAATTTTCAAATATGTATATTGATTTTAGTTTATATGGGCAATCTTTCATTTCAACTATTTTGATTCTAGCATTTCTCTAGTAGACTATTCGTTTGCATATCATTATGTAATATTATCTTCAGATATAGAATTTAAAGGTTCTCCTTTGTTTTTTGAAAAATTATATAATATTATATTATTTGATGAAATCTTTCTTATTTTGCTGGGGTTCAGATTACGAAGAAAGCTGTTCCAAGTGGTTTATATTTACTTACTGTTTATTTCCAAATTTGAGTTTTGATTGATCTTCCAGCTGGCTTTTAATTTTTCGATCCAATTTCTATCTCATTTGTTTGATCCTTTCAAGAGATACATGTCTTTTTTTAAGTACGCTTATTCGTTTCGCTTTTATGGTGTCAATGTTGCATGTCAGATTATTTACAGATGCGTCATGGAACTTGTACATCAAATTTGCCGTGACAACTTGTTTATTTTCCAATTTAGTTTCAAAATATTATTTTTTATCTGTATCCTTAATATACTTATTCGTTGGATCAGTGACTTTTTTCTATGTTAACAATAGCTTTAAATTATTTCCCATCTGACGCAATCTTCGTTATCAATGTAATTAATTTCTGCATGATTTTATTTCTCATAAATTTTTAGATTTTAAAAGGTAATGAAGTACGCTGGAGAAATTATCTATTGTTTCTTTCATTATTCATCAATAAAAAATTCTATTAGAATTGAATGAATTTGTATTCGAGTTATGTCTTTTCTGAATTTAAAATTTTAATGTTACTGTGATTTTACTATCCTGCAGGTTGATCTAGTATCCTTGTTATGATGTATTTTTTTATAATCAATTTTGGATTTTGCTCATTTTCAGTACCTTTATTATAGATTTATTTATTATATCAATTTGTGTTTATCCTTTTGTAAATTAAGCTTGTTTTAACAATTTGTTCTTTAGAATGCATACAAAGATTTAGCTTAGAAAATCTGTTTACTTTAAAGAGTTAACCTTCATTTGGAGAAAGTAAACGTTTATATCTATCCATTCATCTCACATAAATTATTTCTATGAAAAACGACTTTCTTTTTATTTTATTACTCATTTTTATTTTCATATTTATTTTTTACAGATAAATAAAAAAATTTTTTTTCATAATTCATAAGTCTTCAATTTTGCCTCTTAAAGACTTGATGTTACGTATTCAAACTACCTTAGCATGAACACTTATCTAAACTGGTTAGAACATAAGATAAAATTCTGGTATCGGAGCATATTTTCTTATTCCGATCGCTCTTCAAGGTTTTCTGAGGTGGTTTGCTCATTATCCTTTAGTTTTCGGGTTTCGTAGACCTTCGAGCGATTGGAGTGGGAGTCGTGTACCTCCGTTTCTTACTATTATAGTATTAATTATATATATCTTATAATTATATAAATATATATATTTTATTAGTAATTATTTAATTATATTAATTATATATATGATATAATTATATTTATTATCTTATATATATTATTTCATTATATTATTATTATATAATATTTTTAGTTATATATATATTATATATTTTCATATTTATATATTTATATATATATATATATTATATATATAATATATTTATTATAATTATATATTTATTTATATATATATTATATAGTTTATATATATTTATTATATATATATATAATTATATTTATTTATTATAATTATATATTTATGATTATATTTTAATAATTTTTATATGATTAATCATCACCCATTCTCTCCCAAGACTGGGGGTAAGGTGCGACACATGGACAGAAAACGAAAATATTAGAAATATGACGAGCCCGACAAAGAAAGCTAGTTTTACACCCGCTTTATACCGTTTTAGGAGATCGCGGCGTCAGAAAATCGACCTTGAAATTCATAGGACTCGAGGACCTCCTATTGTATTCGTAATGTTGGTTTTCCTTTGCAGGTAGCCAACAATTTCACCCAAAGCGCATTCATATTTTGTCCTTCTTTCGCTTGCAAGCTACATTCTTTCCAGCCTTTTTTACTGATCAATCATTTTTCTTTGGTCTCCAGCAGGTCGTTCCAAACTCCATAAACTATACAACCCTTAACAGACTATATCATCCTATCAATGACTCAACCACTCAGTGTACTTTCATTATATCTTCTATTACTCTTCTTTACACTCTAATGCGTCATACTCATTTCATTTCTCAACTAACAGCCAAATTGCTATTTAAATTTGTACTTATCTACTTTAATCAGCTGTTTCCATACTATATTACCAGGTTACATATAATATTCAATAGGCTAGCGCTCAGGAACTTAGTTCCCTTAATCACCAAATTTATTTGCTGCTACTTTACCATTTCAAATTTCTATTATCTTGATATCCTTTCCTTTTAATCCAATATTCTAAAATTTTCGTGCCTATCAGCTATATTATGGAGATCTCATAATGTAACTATGTTGATTACTTCAAACCTATTTGTACAGCCCCTGCAAATCGCAATTCTTCGAATTCCGCAAAAAAACCACGCTTATTTTATATATATTATATATATTATATTAATTATTTATTATATTATAATACAATAAATTATTAATTATATATAATATATTTATATTAGATTGTAATAAAAACTTAATTATTTCCCATATCAAATAATATTATCTGTATATTTATTTTTGCTATAATGTTAGTTTATAATTTCACTTTACTAGGATCCGAGTTTGAACGACACTTATTAAATAGATGAAATTTAATGTTTTAATTTAAATGTTTTTGTGTCATTAATTAAGATTTAATAAATTAGGCAAGCCAGGGATTTACCGCTTTCTGTGATAGCTTGGAACTCGTGTTGTAGAGGATGTGGTTATCGTGATTATTTATCATTTTGATTTTCAGAATTTTTTAGTTGTTCATTTTCAAGTTTTAAAGACACTCTGTATTGTATTGTTATTATTAATGCTGTTGTTGATATTTCTTTTATTGTTCTGGAAAATAATAACTTACGTAAATAATTGAAAGAACTTTTTGGTGTCGCTTAATTAATTACCTTTATATTTAATTTATAATATTAATATTTAGGATACATGATAAATATTAACGAATCTAACGTATAGATTTATAAAACCTGTTGATATTTTCGAAGTATATATATGTATATACTTTTCCTTTTATTATATATAATTGCTGCATGGCTGGGCCGTGTTGTGATTTGTAGTTTTCGAGTTTATAGTTTCTTTTATGTCATTAGGTTTTTATTTCTTTCTATTTGTAAATAATCGGTTATTATTTTTTTTTTTTATTTAACGATTCATTTAATTTTTTGGTGTGTATGTGAATTTATGTTTTATATTTATATTATTTATATATTATGTATTTAAATTTTATTTAATTATTATATTTATATTATTTTTTAACATTATATATTATTATGGATTAGTTTGTTATTTTTATCCGATTCCTTTTGTTTTAGTACGTTTTGTTCTTTGTTTCTGTTTGTGTGTGTGGTGTGTTTGTGTGTGTTCTTAACTGGTGAGATGGTTTTTTTTTGTTTTGTAGGAGAGATGAGTTTGCATAGGCGCGTGTTTGATTGCATTCCAAATCGCCGGCTACTATATTGTGCCTCTGTGAATATGCCATTTACTAACTCTGACCTTAACTTTTGCGTTTTGAGTCTCAGATGTAGATATCCTTCTGTTTTTTATGTCCTCAACTTTTAATATTTCTATTTCCTGTAGAAGGTGGGTGTGTGACTATGTAACATTTTCCTGTACAGTCTCGGATCCTCGAATCTTATGTCGAGTTCTTGTGGTCAAATTTTCTTCCTTCTACTACCCTATTTGTGTTCTGCTACTGTTTCCTAATAAGAACTTCTTCAAGCAACTCCAGTCACTTACTCTTTACCGAGATGTTATATTATTTCATCAAATTTTCTTAAATATTTATTTAGCTGGGTTGCAATGTCACACTGAAGGTTGGGGTCCTCTCGTAATGATTTAGAGGTGAGGAGGAGAATTAAGGAGAACGATTGGAGAACTATTAAGACTGGATATAGATTTTCGTGTTCTCAACCATTCTTGAACAACCTTGACCTGATGTTTTTACACGATTCCTTTTCTATAAAACACTTCGTCTTTGGTAAATTGCCCCCTTAATATTCTTTCTTACTTATTAACTTCCTCTCACAGTTCCTTCCGTTGGCGTTTTTCGGAAGCTTTTGATCGGGCTGAGTTGGGGGCTTGCGTCGTTATACGTCTTAATTGGTGATGTTTGCTCTTGGATGACGCTTCGCTTTGCCTAAGGTGGAGCTATAATGATTGACGGGAGGAGCAGTTCATATTCTTCGGACTAACTCTTTTCTTCATATCATGGTCCTCGTGCTTGTTCTGGATAGGTAGGCCCAGGCTTTCGGGGGGAGTGGAAACTTTGTTCTTCTTCCTGTTCGCTAATGTCATTAGCTAGATCGTTGCAGGTTATTGACGAGCAAGGGTGTTTATAAGAAGTGCCCCGTTACTCTTGGTTTGCCTATGATAAATTTTACTGGCTCTTGCCCAAATATCTTATTCTTATTGCCTTTCTCTTATTCGATGTGGCTCCGTCCGTATCTCAACTGAACCGAGGCAATCTTCTTGCCTATCTCTAATACCTGGATTGCTTCTCCTCTCACTCTTCTAGACTCTCTATGTCTTTGCCTGTGATTCATTTGATGGGTGATGGTCTGAGATCTATGACGTTGGAGGGGTGGCCGGAGAATTCTTCGAGTTTTAGGGAATGTTGGTTAGTGCTACCAGTCCCTGTTAACTATTATCCTTGCTCTACTGCATTTTCCATAAGTGTGGACACGAATGTCAACTTATTCGAAAAAGTAAGCCCGCTCTGTCGACTTATAACTACCGCCTATAGTGTATTGATATTCCTATCTAAATTTTGACCCTTCTAACCTTCCTTTTAGAAATCTGGAATTTCTACTCTTCCATAGCCGTATCTTCCCGCCCGGCGTTCAGTCTATGGAGATTTACTCTAATAATCTTTTTGTTTTCCCTTCTTTAGAACTCGGGAGACTTGCCGTGCGCTTGCATATCAAGCTTTGACCGGGTTGGCACCGCGTCACTGCTCTCAGTCCCTCCTTTGGTTCTCTTCTCTTGTATAATTAATTTTATTTCTTTCAAGCTGATGTAGTATCGGTTTTTCTTGTTGTATGAATTGTTCTTCTTTTTGTAATAGTTAGTTCTTCTTCTTCTGTTTTACCTCTACCTTTATTCCTACTTTAGTTAAATCGTCACTGACATCTATCTATCACTCATTCGATGATACTTCATTCTTAAATGATTTCCATTGTCCTCTTTACTTATGAATTGTTTTCAATTTTCGTTCTTTCTCCGCTGATTGATGAATTTCCGTTTGGGTTGTCTCACCTTGAGAAATTTATTTTTAAAATCTTCTACAATCTCCCTCTTTTTCTACCCGTCTAACTTTATCTCTTTCGACCGGTTCTGTGTTCGAGAGAGAGTGAAAATCCTTGCTCATAAACAAGTCTCATACCTCCTCCAACGGTGTGGGCGGCCTCAAAGAAAGCTGGAGTTACGTTCTGTTAGATGCCCCCGGACTATTTTTCTCTTCTCAATACTAAGCTATACAAGGGTTTCATCCACCTGTATGTGTACTGTTATCATTTCTGGGGGGGGCTCTGGTTTCACTGCTTTTGGATTGTGGAATCCCAATCCAAGCTCTATAGCTGTTTGCCTTCACTTACTTGACTCTATCTTTGCCGGCCGAGATTGGGCTTTATTCTTTCTATAGTTCGCTAGCAGGTGTTCCCGAGGAATTACACTCAGTCAACTTTTCCGAGCCTCGTAGCCAATAGTTTGCCTGTTAGTCTGCTCAGGTTTTGTGTAGATATTGGCCACTCACATTGTTCGTGCTGGTGTTTCCTTGATTCTAAATTTTTTCTCTCTTCCATCCTCTGTGTTTCATGATGAATTTAATCTCCCACTTTTTAGCCTGCGTCTGTGCTCTTGCGTAATTTGGCGCTACGGATACAACTTTGTTTTTTGTCAGCCTCTGAATAGGGATTGCGTAGTTGTGTGACACTGTATATTATATATTATTTATATTTATTATATATATTTTATTATATATTATATTATATTATTTTATTTGTTATTATTTATATTGTTTTATTAATTTTATTTATATTATGATTTTTATAAATTTAATTTTATTATATTTTATATTTATTTACTTATTGGATCTTGTCAACTATGTATGAATGTGTTTCATCCATGTCGATTGTATGGATCCGAACACAGTGTTATTCGATAAAAGTCAAAAGAAAACTATTTTAATAAATCAGCTTCATAGCAAGTCATAATTATTTATTTAAATCCATGTTCCAATATCACTCCTCTTAACCATAGGTGAACACACGTAATTTAAAAATACTTGCAATGGCAAACCTGATATTGCTACTCACTGAAAAAGTATTGGAAATAGCGATAGTGATACTACTGCAAAAATGTACCGTTGTTAATTCTTTAAGAAATGCTATAGTTAGCAAGATTAAATTTAGGTAGGGAGCCAAAAATTATATACACTTCTTTAATTGTATAGTTTTAGTATAGAAGAGCAAACTATCGTTTTCAACATCAAAGTAGTCCCTTTGAAAAATACCAACGTTTCGATATGCTCGCCAATTAATCTCACCTCTTATACTTAGATATATATGTTTTCCGATAGATAAGGTTGTTCACACATGTATTGAGATTGTGTTACATCTTTGCGAAGGTGAAACATATAAAGGTCTCCTTTAAATACTGGTCTTTAGGAACTCACATCTCATCAATTCTCCCACTCTTGCTTACATTCCTAAATCATTTTCTAGCCTTCAACTCATTTAACACGATCTCTGTTTCAATGGACACATATAATTAAAATTTCTTAATTGATGAATGGCATCTCTTTTAACACGGTCCATCCTTTTCTCTGTCCTGCTTTCGGACTACAGATTTAATTATTTCTTTTTTAGAGTTTAAGAGCTCTCACGTGAAAGTCCCTTTTTAAGAAGAACCAGAAATAAAACAAAAGGACCCACTAAAGCTTAAGATTAACGCAAATTAGACAGTGAATTAAGCTTTAGATCGAGAAATGTTAATTTAGACTCTGCTCACTCGGTAATTGTTGAGCTACGAGTAGTATGACGAAAAATCGATTTTTTTTATAATCGTTTATTTTTTAAATAATTTTCCTCCCCATGCAAGAAGACGAAAAAAACGTTGCCACATCTAACTATATATACTTCTATTCATCTTGGTGATTGTCATAAATGAACGTAATTACGCAAGAGGGAACCAACACATAAAATTAAAGCTAAGATATTGAGTTTTAAAATTAAGATAAGAATACAATTGAATGAAATGAGGATTGGTTCAAACAATTTTAATTTTATGCTAACTTATGATCTAACTGTAGATTTGTTCTATTTTGTAAAACGTAGTTTATATATACATTTATTTTATTATTTATATATATTATCTTTTTTTTATATACTTTTATATTTTATAATGAACTTGTGGTTAATATTTTTTTATGAGAGTGGAGAGAGAGTTCATTTTAAGCTTTAGCAAGATACAATTTGGTTTTGTCAATTATTCATGATTTTTATAGTTTAAGGGATGCATGATAATGCTAAATATTCGTTTAAGTTTCCCGTAGATTTAATCGATTAACTATTTTGTGTATGAACATTTTATTATTTTGAAATTTAATTAATTTTTTCATGTATAAGTTTATCTCTATGATTATTCTTATATGATTATATTGTTATTTATATTATTTGTATATATATAATATAATATATATATTATATTATATATTTATATTATATTTATTTATATTATATATATATGATTTGGGTGGTCTATAAGGAAGAATTACAAGTGCCCAAAAAGATTAGGGAACTTACATTAATCAAATTAAAGCAATTGCATACAACGGGTTTGAAGTAGTATAAGAGTGGAGAAGTAAGATGGAAGAATGACAGTAGAGATTTAGTCTGAGATAAGAGAGATACGCAGAGAATTGTTTGAGGATGAATTAGATGAGTTCTACTTAAATGCAAAGATATGACCCTATAGAATTCACAAGCAATGTTCATCGAGTTACTTTGAAAAAAGAATTATGAAAGATTCTGAATGTAGAAGGAGATGGAAGAGAACCAGTAGGAGTAGGACTAATGATTAAACAAAAACACAAATTAAACTTTTCAAAGGCTAATGTGTGAGTGAAACTATCACTTATCACTTATTCTCCAAGCACGAACTGATGAAAATCCAAAACAGCAAACTATTGGGGCGATGCGAAAAGTATGTAGTCACCTCAGACCACTTATCTTCTTGCTAGATTATTTGACTAGGAAAAACTTCTAAGAAAGGTTATAGAAAAGAAAAACACTAAGAATTTTAAGGACAGAAAATTTCAATTCTCTGCTTAAAAATGGATGTCTTAGTTGTGTAATGGATAGCTAATATCAAGTGGATGGAGGAATTTTAGTCTTTAACGATTGAAAATAACCATTTTTGTTCTATCATGTAAGAAATACAACGACAACCAATAGTCATTTGCCTGAAGTAATTCCCAACATCTACAATCTCTAACTGTAAAGGGTGGTTTAAGAATATGCAAGAGGTTGACATCGACTAAAGAATTTGTATGCTATGAAATGAAGTATAGAAGAATAGTAATTAATATTAAATAGAAAGTGGATAAAGAATTGAAAAAAACCTTGAGGAGCATCAATATTATTAGATTTAAGGGATGAACAGTAACGAATTTGCACTTACCAAAACTAGTTTATCTGGAAAGTAAAGTAAAGTTATTTTTTTTGAATTATTTCAGAACTTTTTGCATCTCTTCAAGACGAGATTTTTAACAATTTACGAACTGAAGAATTTGAAGTGAGTCCAGACATATGTTTTATCCCCAAAAGCATTTTCTTCGCATCAAGTGTTGGTGAATTATGTTTCCATTAGACCATATTACATGTTGACATTGTGCAACATGGGAATCGCTAAACAGAATATATCTAAAAACTATTTAAGGTCGACCGGAGAAGGTCGCGCACATATAATTTTTTAGTCATTAGGTCACATATAGGGGTGAAGCTAAGTTATTGCTATTGGGAGGAAATCGATGTTTGTAGAAATACAGTACAGGGATTTCAGAATGAGAGCTAGAAGATGAAACTAAAATGTTGAAGTTGTCGAAACATGAGGTTGCTTTACAATTGCCAGCATGTGATTTGATAAAGGAGTATTCTTTAACCGCGAGTGGAGTAAGACTCTTACAGTTTATTCCTAAATGCTCATAAATGCGATTGTGAAGGAGCCTAGACATAGAACCAATATAGCTGCCTATATTGCAACGAGGACAACTAAAACGGTAGATCACATCAAATTTAAACGCTGCTAGCATTTGATTCTTGTATTGGAAGAAATTAGCTATTTAAACGGGTTTGTGAGAACAATGTTAAATTTGATATAATGATACAATGGGTCAAATGAGGCAGCACCTCCCTCTCCATGAAGACAGATGAACGATCCACAAAAGGAAGGGAAAAGTATAAAATTTTCAATGAAGTACCAGAAAGACATGTGGCAGGATGTTGTGTAGAAGGATCTGATAGTTTTAAAAACCAAATCAGATGGGTAGTAGTTTTTATTGAAATAAGCAGTCAAAACCTCAAATTCCTTATACAGAGAAATGAAATCTGAGCAGACATTATAAGCTCTGCTAATTAAAGTAGAAATGGAGTCTCGTATAAAGGTTAGCGGAAATGAGTTATAAAAATTAAGTGAAAGCAAACCTTCTGTGCACAGATATGGTGAAGGAAGAAGAAATCCTGATAACTTGGGCATCAAAAATGAAAAGGTAAAATCTTTCAGACTTCATAGAGAACTCAATATTAAGTTAAGGAGTGTTGATATGATTATTAAATTGAATAGCTTGTTGATGGTTCTCAAATATGCAAAGTATGTCATCTACATATCTTTTATAAGATTTTAGTTTTGGAATGGATGGATCTGTTAAAAAAATTCCTTCCCACATTGCTAAACAAATGAGGGACTCCATAACTACATCCTCAGTCTGTTGGTAAATCTTGTTGTTAAACATGAAAAACAGTCTGTAATTGTCAATCTTAGAAGTTCAATAATGGTGGTTCTGTTAAATCTAAACGAAGCTCTTTCCCTCTGAAGTGAAACTCTGTCTATAATATGTAGTTTCCAATAAAAATGCATTTATAAAGGTCAGAGGTTAATTACTCAGAGTCTGCCTTTCTAGCGCATATTAATTTCCTTTTGGAGGAACATATTTAAAAATAAATGGAGAAATGAAGGGTAGAGCCGTTGGCATTAAGATGGATTGGTGAGGAATTTAAGGAAAAAAGGTCATTAA
>JABUQX010037043.1:7500-12500 GCA_015478945.1 Trachelipus rathkii | reverse complement strand
CTTTTCCAGCATGACGCTTTAGAACTTCCATTAATTTTGGGTTACGTGCTGCTTTTGCTATTTGTTCCACCTTGCTTATAAGATTTGCCGTATGAGTATTGTGGAGACCACCACGCATTGCTAACTGTAAAGTATGAACTCTACACCTCATGTGTGTAATGTTAACGTCATCGGAACATAGTCTTTTCATAATTTTATCAAGTTCATTCTGAGAACAACTATTAATTCCTCGCTTTGATATTCAATAAAATCAGTATTACATTTACCAGCTACCTCTTCCTCATCCTCACTGTCCTTATTTAAAAATTCAGTTGTACTGATCATGTTTGATGCGTTATCCGTAACTAAGCTAATTACTTGCCTCTTATTATTTCCAATTCTTTTAAAACGTCAATAACAAATTTTTGGATATATTCGCTGAAATGTTGCGATTTAGTATCTCTTATTGCTAACGTTTCAGTAATATTTTTATCTTCGTCCACATTTCTAATATTAATAGAAAAATAATTTAGCTTTTCTCTTGTGCAAGCATACATTTTTAAACACACCAAGCGACCTTTTAAGCAATTTTTAAGATTATTTTTTGCTTCTCCACTTCTTCTAGAACTATCTTACGAATATTTTCCCGGTCTAAAGGGACTTCCAGTTTCGAAGCCATGTTTTCACACTGCTTTAAATCCTGGTCTAGCAAAAAATACTTAATGGGTCACTAATCACTATCTTTAACAACCATTATAATATAATCAATTGTATTTTGAATTTTTCACTTGGCATAGACAGAACAAGTTTTTGACAACTGAAAAAAGTGTCCACTTTAGTCTGAGTTTTTAAAAATAAAGGTTTATCCTGAACAGCTTTTGCTTCACCTTTCTTTTAAACAATTGCAGCAATGCCTGGATTAGAGCATTTTAAATGTCTCATTAATTTAAGATCCAGTAGATGCATTGTGACCCCGATGAATAACTGGTGGTTCGGTAAACTATTTTTATGCATGATCGAACTGACTGTTTCCCATCAACTGTGTTAACTATTTTATATTGACAAATGAAAGTACTTTTATCTTCAGAGTTAGTAATATATTCAAGTACATGATGTGTCTTCGATTTCATTTAGTTGACATGATTTTTCTAAGGATATTAAACTTAATTAATTAAAATTATCAATAGAAGTATAGAACCTTTTTTATTATTGAATAATAAATATACATAAGCAAATTTCTGAAAAAAATAGAATATATATATATATATATATATATATATATATATATATATATATATATATATATATATATATATATATATATATATATATATATATATATATATATATATATATATATATATATATATATCCAAGGTTTAATCAACAAAAATACTCAACGCAATGTCACAAACTATCTAAGGATTGGAGGTGATCTTCTCAATTAATATATAAATATATATATATATATATATATATATATATATATATATATATATATATATATATATATATATATATATATATATATATATATATATATATATATATATATATATATATATATATATATATAGGAACTAGTGGTGGTTGTGGTTAATTGAAGACGTTAACAGGAGGCTGGATGTTCTTCTGGATCTTCTGTTTTGCTTTTTTTCTTCATCGCTGATGTTTTCTTTTTGGAGAAGAACTTCTTCTTGTGGAAGTGTTAAGTTAAAACAACGACTTATTGAAGTTTTTATTCTTGGAAAGTTTGATTAGTTACGTTTACAATATTTTTCAATTCATGTTATTACAAAAAATCTTTTATTATATACAATAGAAATAACATAACATCTGTGATATAAAGGGTGTCATGGACATCGGATACATCACGGACATCAGAAACATCAGGTGCATCATGGATTTCATGATTTGTTTTTAATGTTGACAGAAAACCGCCGTATTAACCTGAGGCTGGTAAACCTGGAATTAACGACGTAACTGATACTTCTGTCTTTAAGTTCTGTATTTGCTTGAAGTTATTCATTGCTTTTGCATTTTGAAATTGGTCTCAGTGTTGAAGGAAAATAGTCACGTTAGACTGAGGTTGATACGCCTGGTAATAACGGTGTGACTGAAGTTTCCATTTTCACTGATGTTGGTTATCTGAAAGCGTCGTTTAGAGGGTAAATCCATTATTTTAAAGTGGAGGAGTTGTAGTTTGATATCTTGAATTGCTTCTCCACTTCGAAAGTTTAGAATGTGATCCGCCTCATTCTTCTTTTTGGCCATAGGTTTGGCTAAATAGGTAGTGACCAATTGATGAACTTTCCGCGTTCATCAACTATAAAGTGGAAGGAAGGCTAGGAAGTTATATTTTGGATTGCTCCTCCACTTCAAAAGTTGGTGTTTGTAGTTCGTCTTAGTCTTCTTCGTGGGTGTTGTAGAATAATTTTTCAGTAAAACTGAAAAACACTGCGGGATCACCAATTTATAGGATAAGTGGTGGTGGTGAATTGATTGACGTTGACAGGAGGCTGGATGTTCTTCTGGGTCTTCTGTTTAATTTTTTTTTTGGTTTTTCTTCATCGTTGTTGTTTTCTTTTTGGAGAAGAACTTCTTTTTGTTGAGGTATTAAGTTGAAACGACGACTTATTGGAGTTTTTATTCTTGGAAGTTTGATTAGTTATGTTTACAATATTTTTTCAATTCATGTTATTACAAAAAATCTTTTATTATATACAATAGAAATAACATAGAAAATGAAATACATTTTACATTTAAATATTTTGTTATGCATATTTTTATACCTTTTTTATTACAATAAATCAAAATCGAAAATATAAAAAAACACTACATTTATTAAATTATTTTATATTATCGTATATATATAACATTATATCCTTAAAATTACATCAATATATAAAATAGTTATTGGTTACATCGTTCCCGGGCTTTTTGTAATTTAGGCGCCAAACTTGGTCGTTTTTGGAGGCAAAGTGAATTAGCAGAAATGCCGTCAAGAAAGATTCTTTTTTACATTATCTGTTTTGTCTTTATATTGGATATAAATTTATTATGATAAATGTTATTTTATTACATGTTTTAAAACTATATTTTTAACACAAAACACTTTATATTATTAAAAAATATTCAAAATGTAACCTTATTGCGTGTTAAAAATATGATTATAGTTTATTATAAGCATTTTCCGTTGGAGTTTCTTTTTAATTAAAATGTCACATTTTAATTGGAACTTATATAAAAGGTTTAATATATATATATATATATATATATATATATATATATATATATATATATATATATATATATATATATATATATATTCCCCCCGTGATTTGAGGGATGATTAAAAGGATTCTTGATCTGACTTCAATTCATTAAACAGAGAGACTCCAAAGTTTCGGGACTTCATCCCCCGTGCCTAAATACAATTAAATGAAATCAATAAAACATTTTCATACATAAAAAAACTCATAGGAAAATTAAAAAATAAAAATAAAATATACGCAGATAAATTTTCCTAAAATATGAAACGTTTTAATAACAAACTGTTAAAGTAAAAGTTTCCATATACCGGATAATGAAAAGAAAATTTTCAATGAAAAAAAAAATCCCTTTAACATAAAATGAAATTACAGAGTAAGTAACCCATTAACATTGTATAGCCCATACTCCTTAAAATTATTCTAAGCATATGAATTTATTAATAATTAAAAATTAAAAGTAAAAATATAATTTAAAAAAAAACTGGATTAATATTAATTAAAAAAAAAAGAATAAGTTTACAAAATAAAGCTTCCCATAATCCTTATATTTGAACAAACTCCTTAAAATATATACTAAGCATATGAAATTTTAAAAAATTAAAGTTAAAAGTAAAAGTTTAAAAAAAATTGAATTAACATTAATAAAAAAATAAATTTACAAAATGAAGCTACCCATAATCCTTATAAAAAAAATTGAATTAACATTAATAAAAAAATAAATTTACAAAATGAAGCTACCCATAATCCTTAAATACTCCTTAAAATATACTAAGCATATGAAATTTCTTTTAAAAAAATTATAGTTAAAAGTAAAAGTTTAAAAAAATTAAAATAAAACAAGCCTTTGGCTTGCTCCTAACGGAGCAAGACTTGTCCCTGAGCACGTGCTACGCACGCGCAGAGGGCTCGCTTCGCTCGCCCGAGGAAACCAAGCCGAAAAAACTCATGATGACAAAATGATGACGTTTTTCGTGCTGTTTATTTTTAATAGGATATAGATATAGATAAAAAAGCAAAAGTAAAAATAATTTATTAATAACAACTTTTCAATAAGAATATAGGAAATCAAAATGTGGCCGGACCGTAATGGCGAAAGGATGGTAGTTTCAAAAATATGTTGCTCCACATCATTCAACAAATCGATACGAATTTGGAACGGTTTTTTGCATGTTTAAAATTAATATGATATAGATTAATAGAAATAAATTTACTAAATGAAGCTTTATAATAAAACATACTCCTTAACCCTTTGGCTGCGCCAGCTGAGTCAGCGTTTGTACCGCTCGTGACGGTAGAAATACGCACACATTTA
Organism: Trachelipus rathkii; assembly: GCA_015478945.1. Classification (NCBI taxonomy): domain Eukaryota; kingdom Metazoa; phylum Arthropoda; class Malacostraca; order Isopoda; family Trachelipodidae; genus Trachelipus; species Trachelipus rathkii. The sequence goes on along the minus strand of JABUQX010037043.1, from coordinate 7,937 downwards.
TTTATCTTCGCTGTGTCAGTGCTGGGTCAGCGTTTGTATTTATTTTGCTTCCGTGTATATATATATATATATATATATATATATATATATATATATATATATATATATATATATATATATATATATATATATATATATATATATATATATTTATTTTTCTATACGTGATATATATATATATATATATATATATATATTTATATATACCGTATAATAATTTGTAAAAAAATAAATCCGCTTCCGATGAATTTACAAATTTTTCCTATTCCTTATTTATATATATATATATATATATATATACACTTAACCTTAATATATATATATATATATATAACATACTATATATATATATTTGCGTATATATATATATATATATATATATATATATATATATATATATAGAAGAAGAGAGGACATGATGAAAAAATCCTTTCTGG
>JABUQX010037043.1:0-2500 GCA_015478945.1 Trachelipus rathkii | reverse complement strand
TTTATATACCGTATATATATATATATATATATATATATATATATATATATATATATATATATTTATATATATAATAATAATATATAATATAATATATATATATATATATATATATATATATATATATATTATATATATATATATATATATATATATATATATATATATATATATATATATATATATATCAAAGGTGGGTAGCTTCACCGCTAGAAGTATAGGCGATACTAGCAAAAACACTATTAATAGCGCAGTAGCGTTATAGAAGCGGTATCGGAAGTGGTAGATACCAGATACTATACGATATATTTTTAATACGTTCTTAGCAATAGCAATACTTTTTAAATTTAAAAAGGAAATAATTTTTTTAAAATTTTCTGATTTAACAAGATGTGTGCTCCACACTGTTATAATTAGGATTGCAGAATCGTGGTCGCAGATTATTGTGGAAAACGAAGTCGGTAGTAGGAATCTTACATGGGAGAGTCATAAGTTGGAGTGGGAAGTTGGTAAAAAGATATATTACTTTTGACACCCGGTCCAAAATAACCTCAAAGCTGTTTTTCTTTCACATATAAATTTTTAATCAGCTGAGGTTGAATTACCATTGGTTCTATTATCCAGTTTAAAATATCATATAAAACACAGAAAAATTACTGATCAAATAACAAAAACATATTACTGAAGCTGGCCAGCATTCCAAAAGCAACATGCATGTTACTAAAAAACTATAACAGGAACAGGAAAATAAATAACATTTTTGATTTCAGAAAGCAATTTCTTCGATGAAACTTAAAAAAAATGTATTTTATTCTAATATTTATTAATAACACCTTAAATATTAGTATCATCTTAGGTCTGGCAGCGTACGCTCTGAGTAATCTTCCATTTCTGCAGTAGTGCGAGAGCAAGAGTTACCAAATATTGTTTTTTTATTATGCACTGTAGAAAATGTTAATTTTTTTTATTTTTTTAGGGGGTTCGAGCCGACGGTGGGACAGAAGGGGATGAAGTCCCCCGTCGTCCCCCGGTAGGTGGAGAAACCCCGACTCTGTCATCTTTGTGGCTTACCCTTGGGGTATCGTTTAGTTAAAAAAAATTCAACATTTGGCAACTTTGGCGCTCCTTCTGAGCGCCAGAGCTCCTTCGTACTTCTCAAAAACGATAATTATCATACAGTTTTCCAACATTTTTAACAATTTTAAATTTTTCAAAAGCGTTATTTTTTTTTTATTATTATTTCATCGATAAAAATGTCTCCTGATTAATAAAATGTTATTTATTTTCCTGTAGCTGTTATAGTTTTTTAGTTACATTCATGTTGCTTTCGGGACGCTGATCCTGAAGCTTTTTCAAATTTTTCTTTTTATAAGACTTTGAAGAAATTTTCAGTAATAAGTGTAATCTCATATATATATATATATATATATATATATATATATAATATATATATATATATATATATATATATATATATATATATATATATATATATATATATATATATAAAAAAAATAATATATATTTATATATATATATATTATATATATTATATATATATATAATTATATATATATATAATAATATATATTAATATTTTATATTTATATATTATAATTAATATATTATATATATATATATATATATTATATAATATATATATATATAATATATATTAAATCACGAAAAAGAAAATATCAGTTACCGTTTGTCATATGTGAAATCCTTTAGAAATCCTTCAATATTTCTGTGTTCCTATGAAGCCCTAGCTATATCACCCCGAACTTTAGTTTTCTAACAACCACTCAAGGTCCCTAAAATTCTCCATTTCTTCTTTGGCTTTCCCTCAGTTTTTGGGCTCTTCTAACTACAGTTGGTTCATTTTACGCATATCTATTGTTTCGTGTCCAAGTTTAAAATATAAAAAGGTAAAAAGGATTATCTTATATGGGTGCTAACAATGTGTTTCTCAAATAAAGAATAAAGATTATCACCTATAGTAGTAAATCGCGAAACAATCTAAAAAAAAAAAAAAAAAAAAAAAAAAAAAAAAAAAAAAAAAAAAAAAAAAAAAAAAAAGTCAGTAGTTTTGGATTTGTTCTTGGACCAAATTTAATTTTTTTTTTGGGGGGTGGGAAATTTTTAAAAATATTTCTTTTGGGTATACAAAAAAAATATCTAAGTATAAAAGATGTATCTCACTCGACTATGCAAGCTCTCAAAATTTGATGTTGATCGGATAAGTAGAAAAAAAATAAAATCAATATTTCACTTGCAAAAAAAAAAATGTTTTTTTGAAAAAGTAAATATTGATATATTTTTTCTACTTATCCAATAAACATCAAATTTTCAGGGCTTGTATAGTCGGATGAGATACATATTTTTTGCTTAGATAATATTTTTGTATATTCAAAATAAAAAAATTTAAAAATTTCCAAAAAAAAAATTTTTTTTTAAAATTTGTTCCATGAACAATCCAAAACTATTGCATAACCAATCT
>JABUQX010037042.1:17500-34413 GCA_015478945.1 Trachelipus rathkii | reverse complement strand
TTCCAAGGTCTTTGGAACCGAATTAGGTCTGGAAAGACCACCGAACTGCACTTCCCAAGGGGGTTCTGAGCCTGAAACTCAAGGAATTTTTTAAGCCCCAAAGAGGGCGGAAGCCCCCAAAGGGAGGGGGCGGGCGCTTTTTGGTTCAGTAGTAAGGTTTTTGTATAAAATGATCGATTGGATCAATTTTTTTGATTTTCCAATCGAATTTATCGTTGATCGATTACCCCTTAAAATCGATCTTTTAAATCCGTCTTTTTTAAACACGTGCTTCTTGGTTGGTTATACACAGTAAATTGTAATCGAAAGAAAATAATTACAATAATTAACATTACGATTAATCGCTGTAAAGTTTGATGCCGTTCACGGGGTCCTACAGCTTTTTTTCTCATCAAAAAGTTATACAGAGCTATTTGCTTTAAACTTGGGAATATAATGTATATATGGGATTAGGACGAATCCCGTGTTAAATTCAAGTCTGTTTAGGATGTATATACGAGGGGGGTTCGCCCCGATGAGCGAGGTGAATATAACGCTAAGCCTTGAATGTAGTGTTGTTGTTGGGTAAGCAAAAATTAGGCTTAACGATTTCCCATCAAACAGGGAGTCACAGGCGAGTTATGGTGACCGTAGATCACCCCTAAGGGGGGTGTTTGCCCCTTAGCGCCAAGGTTCAAAGTTCGTTTCTGAGACAAACCATGTTAGGCTTTAACGAATCGGTGCCAAGACTGGTTGTGTTGTGAATTTGGAGAGGATATTTATGACGTAACTCGGAGACGAGATTAGCCCTGCGTCCCTTGTAAGGGAGCGCTTGCGGCGCTACAAAAAGATAAAAGGATTGAATGTTTAGGAGATTGAAAACTCGTATGGTGAGTAAAGGGGTTGAGGAGGACGGGAGGCGAGGGAGGCTCGGGGTGAGGGTGGAGACGGGAGATGCTGGAGACTACGATGGACTGGAGTCGACATTCGGAGACGAGTAGTCGTTGTGGATCAGGATTCGGAGTCAAGGGACCCCAGCCGGAGATGAGTCCTTCTTGGAAAACAGAGAAGAACATGTCATGGGAATGCTAAAAGCAGAAGGAAAAGAAGAAGAAGAAGAAAGGAAGGAATGAGAATGAGGAAAGGAAGGAAGGAAGAAGAAATGAGGAAGGAGGAGAAGTCTTGAGAAGGATTCAGAGTTGTGTAGTGCACCGGTGCTGGAGCGGATTACTCTTGTGGGTATAATACGTCACCGTTGAGGTGAATTATATATATATATATATATATATATATATATATATAGGTATTGTCACTGTAAGTTATCTCATAATTTTTGTATTCCAGAACTTGCAGTTAAGAAAATATTTAAAACTTGTAACAACGTACAATCGCGTATGACCCTGGTGCACTCAAGTCATAGTCCTATCTCAGTTTCCGAGCGCAACGATTGTAGTTTGTCACCATGACCTACCTTATTCTGGTATTTCTATGCAACTTCCCTTAATAGTACACTCGAATCATCATTCAAGTTATCATCCCAAATATATCTAAATATTTAAACTCAGACCATTGTTCACCTGCTCAGCCATCCAACAAGACTTCATACAGCGTGCTCTCTTTACTCACAACTATAACCTTACTCTTATCTACGTTTATTTTCAACCCTCGTTGTATATATACCTGCCAAACTCTCATGACCAATCCTCTCCAAACTCTCTCTTTCAGATCTCTCCACACAAAATCAAGTCCATTCAATATAGAGGAGGGAACCCTCCACTCTCTTTCAATTCTCCATCATTCTAACAACCATCCCCTTGCCATCCCCACCTCAAAATTCTTTCATCACCATCCATACTACAAATTGATGAGTCAATTGGTAAGGACTGTTCACATCCTGCCTCATTCCTGCTATCGAAATAAAATAATAATAGACGAACTTAATGTATAACTCTCTCTGCTCTTAACACACGCTTTAAAAACTAATTTCGCAACTATCATACTACTTTTTGATTCATATAAATCAGAAGTCATAACCACAAAACACCATAATTTTTCTCTCACCATGCACCTGCCCTAAGCATAATCTTTGCTCTATTTTAAAATTGCTTAGGAGTGGAGCCTGTGCTAAATTTGTAAACCTAAATACATTATTATTATTTTTTCCTCCCTTATTTTCCCAATCATTTATTTTAATCAATGTAAAGCTTTGATTCACACATCCTCTATTCACTTCTAAACGTACCCTTATCCCTCATCGTAATGCAAGGTAATATAAGCACTCGTACACACTCTTCATTCGACCATAAATACCAGCGTTATCTTTCAACTAAAAAAACCAACTAATTCCACCAGTTAAATAATCCTACAGTTTTCTTCCTATTTCCCCTTTTAGCCGTATAAAATAAGAAAGAGTTCTCCATTACTGCTTATCCCCTCCATCCACTCGGTAACATCCCTATATAACCTCCATAAACCCTGCTCTCTTGTTCATTCATACCTGCAATCAATCATCAATCATCTCGCATCCTTTTTGATAATTTCACTCGCAATGCTTGTGATCTATTGAATCTTTTCATCTTAATACTGGGAGATATTGTTACCATACTATTCAACTTTTCTATACTATTACCAATATACCTCGGTTCCTTTTACATGGTCAAGTTCCGTTAAAATAAATATTTCCTTTACTAGACTATCAAACCCCAACACATTTACTATCACTCTTTAGTTATTCATGATGTGCTATTTTTCGAAGTGTGTCTTCCACACTCGCACTCACAATCCTTTCATTCAGTTACGAATCATCGATCCCTTATTTCATTTTTTCTAAGTCAAATTGTTCTCCTCTTTTATTCTGTTCTTACCTTTCTCTACTTCCTTAAAGAAGAGCTATCCTATTCCTTATGTAAATGCTCCTCATTTCATTCCTTTCTTTTTCAAACTGTTCATTTACCTTTTTTCCCTCCTACTTATGCACCTTTTTAGTATCCTTTTTGTCTTTTCTTTTTATATTAATTTCCAAATATCATTTCCTTGTTTAAACTTTTCTATCATCTTGAGCTTTTTAGTACTCTGATCTCACATACCAACGCTAGTCTCTTTTATGCTTTCTTGTAACGCTTATGCACCTAAATTCACCTCTTATTTCCACACATTCCACTCTCACCATGATCAACATTCCCTCTCTCTCTTCTGCGATAACTCTCGACTAGCTACAATGTGATCTCAATTTCGCAAATACCTCTCTTTATTGCACTCTTAACAGAACTCCGTCATTCTGTCCTTATATTTGCTTCCAGAATTAAGTGTTTATTCAAATTGTTCATTTTTTATGTTCCACATTAATATCTTTGCTTATTAATATTTTATTTACATTTTTGCTGAATTCTACTCCTATTAACCCTATCATTAAGTCCCTTAATTACCTTGTATCAACTTAGCTGTTAATATCTCACGTGGTAAAATCATTCTACAACTTCCTATCCTTCTATAACCTCTCCCTTTTCCACATCACACAACCCCATTACCTCATGAGCAACGTACATAATCCGCACGCATACCAGTTATCTGTGATATCGCTCCATTAATAACTTCCTCTCAGCTACTCGTGATTTTGATATACACCAAACAGGCATACTTTCAAAATTATTTCTCCTTCACCACAAGCAAAATTCATAACCATCTTATATGTCTTTTCATAACATTCACTAAACAAGTCGATTATACATAAACTAACATTAACAAATTCTTTAACTAGTTCATAAAATCATCAATTAGTACCTATATACTGCCTTGTTTATAATAAAGTATTTTAATCTGCCGTCACAATACATACCTGCTTTACCATCCACAGAAATACGATATTTTCCCACTATTTCTAACCAAATTTCTACAATTTTGTCTCCCGAAACCCCATTAAGACCACCTGTCTTTTAGTTACCTTATTCCCTTTTCTTTCATCACCATATTTCCAACCATTCTGATAAGCTTACGAAAACTTCACAAACACTGATATCAACAAGGACACAAATCTAGACTCCCTATAACAACACTCCACCACTTTTACTGTTCCAAGAAATACAACAATCATTCGCTAAAGTAACAAAGTATCTCATACCCATGCTTAACCACGCGTCTGACTCTTCAACATTACCCATCAGTTAATGATCACATATATTCACAGCCTGAACACACACACATCGCCTTATCAACCCTAAGATTCAAATTTAACATTTAACAACTTGAATTGTAGTACTTCACACACAGCCAATAAATAACTACCACCTGCATCTTGTATCCACAATGTCCACTAATCAAGCAATTGCACATTCTTCCCTTTCTCTCCCACCCTCATCATTCCGTTCCAACATCAGCTCACAAACTATTTCCACCACAGCTAGTCATTATTTATTTTCACCATTTCCTTTCACCTTTGTTTCAAGTCAAAGCTAACAAATCAAATTTGCCATTTACTAACAATTACATATCCTATCTGTACTTACCTTATTATAATACGAGATGGTTAATTGCTCGAGGGGTGACCCGTAAATAGGACTTCCACACCATTCTCTTCATCACCTATTACCCCATTTCACCTCAGTGGGGCTTCGTCGTAGAGAATTTTATCATCTTTAATTTAAAATTTTGAACTTGAAAAAACTACTTAATATTAAATATGTTTATAAATAGAACTAATAATTTTATTGTAATTGCTAGTATTTCATAATAGTTATTAAATCACGTATTACTTAAATGAATGAATAAGGTAAATTTAAGAGCATTAGATCATACTCAATGATATCTTAAAAAATATGTTAGTAGTGAAACAAGCGACAACCTTGACGTGACACTTATAGACTTCAGTTTATGTGGAATATTAGATCGCATTTACAACTTTAACAAGAGTTCTCCATCCATATCCACGAGATCCATGTGTAAGTTAGATATGTGAAACTTTTATTTGACTATAATCCAATAGATACACATTTATTATCCTAGTCACACTTTTTTTTCAGGCATTTATATCGAATCGTAAGTTCTGTATGAATATTGTCTCTTTTATGATTGCTATAAAAATCAGTTACAAGAATTAATAACACACAAAGAATTAACCGTTATCGATGAATACGCTCATACCAAACAAAAACCATACTTATTATTACTAACACGTCACATCAGTTTCACACAGCAGACAGTATCTCAATAGCTCTCAAACTTTATACTCATACAACCACCACTATCAGATCTATGCATCATACACATTCGACATTAGATACATAGGATACTAGACATTTTGTTCGATTTAGAATATAGAGTTGAAAAATATATGGTTAGTATAAATTACGTTATAGTATTGATAAACTCAAAAGATTACGTTTTATAATAAAGACCTTTAATATTAAAATAAAGAAAGTAAAAAACAATAATATGATAGTAGGAAAAAACAAGATCATATATCTTAACATAAAAAGAGATAATGGTATATACACAAGGTGTTGTTATGACTCGTTATGTTCTTAATATTATAACTCGATAGTAATTGTTATAATGATATACTCTCTAGTAAGAACGCTCCTTGCGAAGGGGGGGACTTTTCGAGCTTACTGAGTTGGAGTGTAAGCTCGGTGTCTATATTTTCGCTCGCCCATTGCAAGAGTGGTGTAATAGTTAGGGTGGTCTTCAAGCCCTTCTCTCGAGGCTTGGAAGTGCACTTATATAGGTCCTTGACTAGTCTATCCGCTTTCGGTGAATCATTGCAATGTTGGTGTTATATACCCCTTCCTCGCAGCGATATTTCGATTTGTTGAATATCAGAATAATGTGACACGCTTAGAATCACACGGTGGAAGATGTCTGTCCTTTACGCGTGGGATATTTTGCTTCGGTGGATGTAATAGATCTGTTAGTGTTTTTTGGTCGGTTAGAACTCTTGGTTAAATGAATACAGATAATGCATGTTTGATTCCGTTATAGTTATGGGTTAGCTTGCGCTCATGAATATTTTATTCGTATTAACTGTAGACAATGATGATGGATATAATAAGACTACTTGTAATGTTTTTTGAGTTATAGAAATGTATGGTTAATTTTAGTTAAGATTATATTTTTTACCTAGAGATTGTTGATTTAACATTCGTATTGCTCTAATGTGTAGGATTGTGTATTATGATCGTCGGTTCAGAGATCCGTTAGATGTGGTTATAGTTTTTTTTACAATTAGAAAAATTTCAAAGTCTCATAAAGGTTATTAGTGTGATTCAGTTTTGTGTGCTCCACCATATGTACTTTTATAGTCTTGAAATGGTCCTTAACTAGGTTAATGAGTGTTAAGCGTTAAGTATGTCACATTATGGTAATAGTGCCATGTTAGTATTACTCTCTCAGTAGTATCTTACGCATGTGGTGTACACTATTATTGATAATGTTGCAAGTTATTCAGATCAGTTAGTGCCAGCATATGTAAGTATCAGTGTCTGTTTGTAGCTATATATAATTGTTCTTAGTTTGTTATGACTTATGTTTTAAATATTTAGAGTTTTATACCAAGCGTGCTGAAATCATTTGATTATAGAGTTAACGATTTTGCTTGTACAAGAATTTTCTAATGGATGAGTGGTATTGATATCGGTGGTTTTGTGTTGTTTGTAACATTTGCTCTTAGTTTAAGTGTATTGATTAATGCTATTACGTATTGTTAAGATGTGTTTAAACATCTTGTTTGCCTATGTAGTTCTATTATTTATGCAGTGTCTTAGAAGTGTGGTTGGGTAATCAGGTGTTACATTGTTATATGATTGGGTTTTTGCGTGCATTTTTTTATTTCTAAAAATGAAATAACATATTTATTTATATGTTAATTAAATAATGTGATCTTCAAATGGTAAGTGTTAGGTTAGAAGATTTTGTGAGGTGTAATGTTAGTCTTAGCTTCTAGTTGCTCGTGTGGTAAGCTGTATAACTGTATCAATTGTCTATGCAGTTTATTTTTTTTATTATATTCTTATACGTATGTGTTTGTGCATGGTGATGTTCTTATTATAAGGTGTGAGTCATTTATATGAAGTTTACAGTATGTTAAGAGCTTTCGCTTTATTAATGTTATGGCTAACAGCTGTTATTCGCCTCTAATCTTGGTTAGCCATATGTTAGTATCTCCTGCTAATAGTTGGTGTTATTCGTTGATGTCCTTATTTAGTGTTTATAGGTTGAATTATCATTAGGTTTTTCAAATGTTAAAACTTTGTGTTTATGTTAGCATTATTCATTCTGGATCTCTCGGTGGTGATGATTTAGTGTTAGGTTGTATTGAGTTTAGTTTTTTAGTTTTTTTTTTTAAAATATTAAAGTAACCTATTGAGTAATGGTTTTGTAATACATATACAAGTTCGCCATGAATTTTAAAGTTCTCTTTGTGTAAATATATGTTAAAGTGAAGAGACATTGGATATTTATGTTTGTTAGTATATTCTATCTGAAACAATTATATAATAATATTAAAATAAATTCTTTGTTCAAAGATATTGTTTTATGTTAAATTATTTATTTAATTTTAAAAACTTTAAAATGTTTTTAGTTAACGGTGAATGAATAATGTAAATGTAAGTGAATAATTGACATTTTATGCTATAAACATTTAAAAGAATAAAAAAGATTTAGTAAACATAAAATGTTTTTTTTTATAATTTTATGCATTGTTTATACAAGAAGCATATTTTTATGCTACGTTCTACAAATAATTAAGTTCAATTATGAGTTTAATCACTTAATTATGACTTTAATCGCTTAATCAATGGATTACAAGGTCGGGGTATGTGATTGATTAGAGTTTGATTTATTAATTAATTGATATTTTTAATTAAAATGACAATTTTTTAAAAACATAAAATGTTTATAAATGGGGTATAGCGAAGGGTTAAATGCTTGCTCTACTGCTTTATGGTCAATAAAGTACAAGTTTTTAATAAAATTTCTTAAAATTTTAGTAAAAACAAAATGTTTTATAAACTTTTTAACAAAATAAATTAAATTTTATAAAAAAGTTTTATAATAAATTTTTTAAACAATAAATAAATTTTTTATAAATTAAAAGTTTTTAAATAATAATAAAACTATAAATGTAGAATAATATTTTAAAAATAATAGAAACAGTAAACCAAAACAATTTAAATGTATAAACTTAACATAAAATTTAAAAAGGAATAAAAACACTAAACAACACTCGTAAACAAAAAAATTTTATAATAGAAAAAACTATAGAGTGTATTACTGAAGTAGATATATACTTTAAAGAATAATATAGGTGAACTTGTAAGAAAATATTAATAAAAGAAAAATAGTACTTAATAAATATATTTTGCAAAAAAAATTAGCGTTACAAAATTATTTGAATACTTTTAATTACATCAAGTATGATATAATATATTAAAACTAATATATATTTTAATCTAAAGTGAATACATATTTAAACAAATTCAGCAACTGTCATTAGACGTTATAGAAATAACAGCCATATATGATTCCCGTAAAGTTGCGAGAAGAAATGGAGCTCCTACATTATAAAGGATAGTTGAATGTTTGAATTATATATTTTGAAGATGATTATAGATTTAAATTTTAAAAGATTTATCTTTATATTGAGGGTATTTCGGTGTTACCACCATCTCACCAAATCATTTGGTGATTAAGTCATAGTCACCGTACACTTTTCACTCCTCTCAACTGACGTTATTAACGCTATAATATTTTCTCCAATTAAGGCTTACTTTATAATTGCTATACTTATTAGCTGACTCCTATGTTGCCAATTTATTAAGCGGGATCTTTTCTATAGATTAATATATGATAGTCACTTAGTGAAGATATAGTTTTTGATATCATAACTCGCCAAGTGACCCCACCATCACCTATGGCTAATCTAACCTATCTTACCTCCTTCCATTTAACATAATCTTCTTGATGGTATAAGTATATTACTTAATCTATTTGTTAATATTTTTTTTTCTATATTACCCTTTCTCAGTTAGTGGAGCCACTTTCATCGTATATGTATGGACACTACCTCATACCATATGTGTAATCTTAATCATACACAATGATGTAAAATTATATGTAGTATTATTTAACTTAATACAAATTATGATCTGGTCTTTAATATTCTATTAGTTTGGTGTTTATAGGCGGGTCTTTGAAGGTTCTCTAAAATCATAATTAGGAATTTGGAATATAATGGTCATATTATACTACTAAGAGCTTTGCGTTTTTACACCGTCTAAAGCAGATTGTTATTAGGAGTATCTATATTATATAGTTTTGCTAGTCTCTAGATAATGAAATTGAGCTATGCATTAATGGTATATTTTATGTTAATATACTTTCCGTATATAGTCTACTCATATACGTAGTGCAAGAGTTATCGTTTGTAATTAATGTGTATGTGTGTGTGTTATATAGTATATATTTATAAGATTATAATATAGAGAGTAATAAATGTTGAGGAGAGAGGAGAGAGGTGATGGATTGTTTTAGAAAGGGCAAATTTTGATTTGCTCGCTGAAACATGAAACAAAGATGAAAGGTCAAAGGTGAAATTATCAGTTGTTTGCAGACAATATGAGTTACTTGTGATAGAAGTGTGAATTAAGAAAAACTGGTACCACGTGGACGTGTGCTGTAAGATGTACCTAGAAGGGTGGGAGCTGAAATAACCACTTTTGGTTAAGTTGACAATGCGAGAGAGACTAGGACAGAGGACAGAGGACTCAGAGATAGAGACCAAGACTTATGAGTGAGACAGAGAAATGTAGAGCAGAAGAGAAAAGCACAGAGGTACAGTAGGCACAGATAGTTACTTGAGACAGAGACATGGAGAGTGAGACCTGTGGTGAATGAAGCTGAGATGGTCAGACGTATGATGTATTGTAGTAGGAAGTCTGAAGAGATGTTAGATGGTTAGAAGAGTATTATGAAGATTTTGAAAAGATCAAGGTGATGGATGGGATGGGTTGTGACGTATGAGCGATTCAGATCTGGAGGAAACGTTGAGAAGAGAGAGTACGATTTAGATGTTGGGATGAGATCGTGAGATGGAAGTGAGAGATTCTGTTGATTAGTTTGAGTGTACAGTTGTCGACCCACAGTGTGTTAAGCGCAGGTGTCCAGATTGACATAGTTTTGAGTTCCAGTGAAATGGGAGGTGGATGGTGATTGCTTCGTCACATAATCTCATATACAAATAGGAGCATAATAGTCTATATATGTTTGCTTAGAGCGCACAAGATCGGCGGAGCTTTAAAAGTGAGGAGTTAAGAGAACAACAGGAGGAAACACAGAAAATGGAAGTAGATAGAGGTTAAACAGGGATGACGATTGGCTTAGCTATATACGCGCGTGTGAGAATACACGCAGAGAGGAACTAGCTATTGTGGTAGTTGTACGCCTAGAATTACTTTCTTATACTTCAAACAACAAAAATAGAGTAGTCCGATAACGGCAGACCTGTACCCTTTGTGCTAATCAACGTGGCTCTGTGAATAGGTGAGGTGATTAGGCGCTATCGCTGTAAGTCTCGACCATTCGAACACCTGCGCCCTGCTCTCATGATGGTATCCTAGTAGATGAGTGGATAAGAAGCACGCAGGACATCGCGCCTGCAAGTATGTGAAGATTGGGTTGGTAGTGAGTCAATCTCGAAGTTAGCTTGGAAATGTTAGTAGAAACTAGGACTTTTATATATACGAGGCCTTTTTGAGACTCCTATTGATGTCTGTATAACTTGTGTCAAAGTTGAATCGGTTGAGTGGGGGGAACATTCTAGGAGAGGCCATCGGCTGGTGAAGATGAGAAAAGTTAACTGCGCTCGAATACAGAAGGCGGAAATTGAGAGACTACTTGTGGATAGAACTAGTTAGAAGTGAGAGGTAGTTAGGCAGAATAAAGGAAAGTAATGTTCTACGTCGTCAAGTAGTCTTGCAAACAGACGCTCAGGTTTTATACTCTCTCGAGGGCCGCCCTTGCAACCTTTGTGATGTGATGAATGTGGTGTAATCGCATAGACGATTATCTTTGTGTGAGCAATATACTGTGAAAGCCGAAGAAGTTGTGAGTGTAAGCAATTGGTTAGTATGTTAGCATTAGTTCAAGTCGGTGGTAGAGCGATGGATGAGCTAATGCGTAGGGAGATATAGTAAAGTAGTAGAAGCTCGTTGATACTATGTAGAGAGGGAAATCGTGTGTGAAGTTGATGAGGTATTGTAGTAGTATAGTGAGATTTCAGCAGATGAGGTGCTCACTAGCAGATGAATGTTCTGAATACACGTGTATACTCAGCACAATGAAGTGGATTAGTTCGCTGGTAACGATATAGAAGAAGCATGTATATTATGGTATATTATATAATATGGTGTAGAATAAATAAAGAAATAATAATCAATTAGTGTGTATTAACGTATGTATAGAGAAAACATAAGATATAGGTGATATAAATGACCAGTTGGAAGGTGATTAAGTAATGTAATGAGGACATACAAGGAAATAGGAACTCTTCTGGAGTGATATAAGCTGCGATATATAATAAGGTTAATAATGTGAGGTATAATTATAAGGTAGGAATTATATATCTGCTTAGTATAAATAATATATAATATAGGATGGTTGCTCTTCTCGCTCAGATGCGTGATGAACGTACCTCTGTGAGAATTATGTATATGAGGGGTAGAAGGTTTGGTGAAAAGAACACTCGAAAATCTGCATAACATTATATATATATATATCAATGATATAATATGATTGAGGTGTATTAGTGAATGTGTAATATGTGCTCTATAGGTATATGATGCAAGAAGGTAATAGGATATTTATTGGTGGATGATAGTTTATTTGTAAAGTAGAGAGAGGTATAATGGGATAGGGTAGTGAGAAAGTTAGTAAAAGAATGGTATTATATGCGATAGGTTTAGATGATAATTTTTTTTAATTACTAGTTGATAATTGTAATCAAGTGCTCGGAAGGCGAGATTTTTTTAGGATTTTATGATTGTGTATTTATTATGGAAGTGTGTTAATTATAGGCGTTTATTTGGAGGGTGATATTATATCCATAAGGAGTATTAATGAATAATGAATAGATAGTAGATAGACTCTAAGTGAATAATAATAGTACCCTTGATAAGGCGTAAGGGAGAAAAGGGAACATGTAGACACTATAAAAATGAATATAATAAGTCCAGGTAAGTTGAAAATATTATTAAATTGGTGAATTAATATGAATAGGTGAAATAAGAGGATTAAGAATCCTTTGGTCCCTTCCTCTTCTGTTTGCCATATTTTTTCAGGTGTGTATTCTCATCCATTTGATATTTGGATTGATTATCTTTCTAACGAACACTTAATTTTGTTCGATAAATTTTATTTTATTTTATATATTTATTTAAAATTTATAAATTTTCGGTATTTATTTATTTCAGATAATATCTAGAGCAATCGCTTGTACAGTCTTCACCTTGGCTTACACTTGGAGAATTTTCGTTGTTCTTGGAGTGCACTACCTAATTGTATTTATTGCCAAGGTTATGCTTGAAAAAAAGACCGAGGCGCCACGATCTGCCATATTCAACTTGGATGCTCTATATTGGAGGTGGTAGATGACGTACGCTTATGGTTATTTAGTATGAAAAGATTATAAATTTCGCGTGTCCTTTTGAAATAGACTTAACGTAGTAATAGTTTCATCGGTATAATTACTCGTATTCACAGAGAGAAACCAATAGTTCTTTTTCAATTATATATCGCCACGTCATTCATCCTTTCTTATACAGGTTCGTTTAATTGTCTTTAAAACTATGATGTTTTATTTCGAGTTATGTTGAAATATACATGGTGTGTTAACGGCACTTCACATAGGAAAATGCTCTCGAACTCTCAGAAAAACAGTATTAGTTGCTTTTGTATTGGACTATTTTTAGTGACATCATGAAGTGACGATAAGTGTAGGTCCTGTCAATATTGTTATAAATATAAATTGTCGTTGGTGCCTCTCGAATAGTCGTTTGTTAAGAGCTATTTTGGCAATATGAAAATTCTATGGCATCTTTACTATCGATTCATGACACTACTTAGTTGATAATATATCTAGTGTAGTTATAAAATGTGTAAATATCACTGTATATGTCATGCTAAGGCTTAATGGTATTATGTCAAATATTTGATTATTAATAATAGACCAAAGCATTACTGGTAGGATAATAAAATGCAAAGAGATTGATTGTGCATGGCCGATGAACAAAGATAATATTCGCGCTGATATGCTAGTTTAGATGATTTTTTTAGGAATGACGATTTGAGTGTAGAACTGAGTGATCTGTTACCAACACTAAAACACCTGGTTAATGCGGCATAATGATTTTGGTTCTGCTGTTAGTAGCGAATCTAGAAGATGAAGTTTGATGAGGGATTGATAGAGAAGATTAATTAGGTACAGGGTGTGTGAAATAGAGTAGGGGCATTATGAAAGCTAATATAGTGGATTAATAGAGTTAAGTAATGAGTTGGTGAGTTAGGACTCAACTCTATCTTCAGTGTGAAGGTATATTAGTTTAAGATGTGTTGTGAAGGCATAGCTATATATAGAAACAAGTTATGTTACTATAGAGTTTATAAATATATTTAGTGATATATTGTTAGGTATGTGAGAAGGTGAAATACGGACGATGGCAGAGTATATATAGTAGTAGGAATGTTATATGTGTGTACAGTACTGATGTGCTAGCGCGTGACGCTGGTTCGCTCGCAATACAGGAGTGCGATTTGTCAATAGTGATTGAATAGCAAGGGTTAACTAGTCTTAGTTGTAGCTAGGGTCTTACATGAGGGTATTGTTGCTTACCTGTGTTATTGATATAATTGAGTTTAAGTATAAGTGAGGTACTATTTATGGTCTATGTGGAATAAGATAAGTAATAATATGAGACTAAAGTTTCAATGTGTTCTAGTATATATTAGGACTCAATTACTATAGGGTGTTTTGCTATTAGGTTGAGAAGTAAATATTGATAAATAGATATATGAAGGGAACTGAATTATTAAGTGTAGTGGTATATGTGCGTATAGATAGAGAGTAAAATGAGAGAGAGAGAAGATAAATGAAAGTATGTTGAGGAATGGTTGTGAGGTGAATGTGGAGAGAGGAGGAGAGAGAGTTTTGAAAATTTTCTTTTCAATAAAGATAGTTTGATATTGTTTCAAATCATCATCAATTACTCAAAGGGAAAACGTGGGATAGTATGACACACGGCTGGGTTTTTTTTTTTTTCGAGACCGATTATTTGGTAGATAAGTGGGTTGAGCTCAGAAGCTGAAACGAATGTCTGAAGGAGAGGAGGAAATGTGAGTTTTATGGCAGTAAGTCGGAATTTATTAAAGGTGCTTTTGAAGTGAGTTTAGGTTTATAAAAAGTGCTGACTCTCAACAAAATTCACTAAAGTAATTATTGGTGTTTGGCTCCTCCATCTGTTCAGAGGAGCAGGATGTAATCGCGGAAAATTTCCTACATATGTGAAAGATTTATTACTTCATATAGTAAGCGTGTTGTTATCAAAATGTTGATTTTCCTTTTTAAATTTTTTTTACTGAAAATCAGAGTCTTTTTTTACACTTTGAGATTTAATTGAAAGAAAATTTATCTAATATTTCTTCAGAAACATCGAATTGGCCAGGACGTGGTTATTCTCCTCTAAATATCAAACAGCTATCTTGTAATTTAATGGTACAGTAATGTTTCTAATTTCCTAATAATGCTGCCATACGTGGTTTTATCATTTTACCGCGCCTCTTGATACATGTGATCTTCTATATAATAGTATTCCTTTTTCCTTTTCCTGAAATGCTTGATACGCACTACTTCCCCCAATCTTGTGTATATATAGGCATATAGAGGAGTGAAGGAAATAGAATAAGGAAGATAATCATAAGATAATTTAAATATATATATATATGATTATATTGAATAATTATATATTATTTATTATAATATATATTATATATATTTATATAGTACTTCTTTGCATATGATATATTATCATATATATATATATATATATATTATATATATATATATTAAATATATACTATATATATATATAATATATATATTATAATATATTATCATTATATTAATATATCAGGTAATATATACTATTTAAATAACCTCATACCATAAATAATAACACACCTCATAATTAAACTCTCAATAAATAATGTCCAGGTGATGCTCAATGTTTTTTTATTTTATGCTTTTTTTTATTTTTTATTATATTATAAATATTTTTAGCTTAAATTATTATTCTATTTATTGCTGTGGCTCAAAGGAAAGAATAAAGGAAGTAATCATAGTAATAAATATCAACTTATATTATATTGTTATTCTAATTATTACCAATTATACAAATTCATTTTCATTATTTATTCCAGTAATTTAATAATTGAATTTGTAAAGCTCTCCTTAGTATTTAGGTAAATGAAAGGAATTTTCATGTAATAAATAATAAATTTACTTATTAATAATTTATAAATACATAATAAAGTACATAATAATATATATATGAATTGTGTTCTTTATAATTATTATAATATATAGACTGAAATAAGATCATACTACAGATTTTTAGCATTAATTATTTAATTATATGTTAAGCTTTATAAAATAATAACAGAGATGCTCGGTTCACTAGCATATGTAAAAAAAGTGTGAGCTTAAGGCAGACAGGTATAATTCCGTTTCGCTCGTTTGGTTTCATTCATAGTTTACTGCTTGATATTCTGGACTCTTAAATTATAATTTTCCAATTACTGTTTACTCACAATGATATAAAATGTAGCATTGTGTGGACAATATCGTCATAAACGTATTTTTCTCTTTGGAAGCATTTTTAGATCTCTGCAATTAGGTCTAGGTGAGACATGATTCCGATATGCATTCCTCAGATGTCCTTCTCAGTCTCATCCATTTGATGCGTGATCATTGCGCTGTCTATACTACATGTGCCGTGTGTGATGCGGACGCTTCACTCTTGGTGTATCCTTACAAGTTTTTGATGACGTTTGTGATTACGCGCAAAACCAATTAGTTATCTTATCGATAGTATGACCTTTTGATATCTCCCACTATACGCAAAACTGAATGTTGAAGAGAGGGAACCTTTCTAATCATGTATACCTTCATTGCTATATTTCTGTACTAATGATATCTACTTCATCCGATTCTATAGTTCTGACATTTCAATAGAAATAATAAAAACCACGACTGTCAATATAAGTACCCCTTAAAAAATCCCGTCAGCCATATTACCTTAACTCATAAGTACACAATAGCTAGACGTTTGCCCATAAAAAATCTCCTTTCAGTACACTACAATCTGGAGTCAGACGTGGCTGAGGATTGTGGAAGTGAAAGAAACTATTTAAATTTACCTACTTAGTTCTAAATGTAATGTAATTAGTTTTGTGATTGACTCTCAAGAATCTTGTCAGCCAAATTTTTTGTCAAGCGTCAGATGGATTACTGATTTTATTCAGAGACCTTAGACCTACTAATTCAGAATCAGAACTTATGAAATCAAGGCTTCAAAGAAGGCAATCTTCTTAACTCAACCTATAATTAATGTATCCAAATACTAATAGTATGAAATCTCCGTCATCAATACATATCTCGATTATCTGAATACAATACTTCGAAAATGAAATTACGCTTATTTTGTCTGTTTGTATTTTAGTTTGCATACTATTTGTAATTGAAATTGCTTTGCAATTTTGATTGAGTGAATGACAATCGTAGTCAAAATAGACTTCAAGACTATTCATAGATATAATTTACTTAAAAATACATTATAACATGATTATTACTTACTATCAAATAAGGCACTAACTTATAATTCCATGCTTTT
>JABUQX010037042.1:7500-10000 GCA_015478945.1 Trachelipus rathkii | reverse complement strand
ACTCTTCTTATACAATCACTATTACAAAGGACACTTTTCCTTAGAACTTTCATGTAGATACCTCTTCCAATGTGACAATGTTTATCCACACTGACTTACCGCTATGCTCACCCTTATATAAACTCCAATAGCAAAGTCAGGAATACACTCCATTTGTCTATTTTCACCAGTTTCGTTTGTCAAAACCACTTTAAAATGACGTTTTTCAGAACATATTGGCCTTTAATTTGACCATGGCTTTTGAGTTTCTTAAAATTTTTGGGGAATTTGAATGGCCTTTGGCCTTTATTCATGAGAGTAAATAATAATAATAAACATTATTTACTCTCATATATATATATATATATATATATATATTATATATATATATATATATATATATATATATATATATATATATATATATATATATATTATATATATATATATATATATATATATATATATAATTCAAAAATTGGCTAAATATTATCGCCAATATATAATTTAGTAAGCAAATTAAACCCTATCTCTATACAACCACGAACTAAACTCATGAAATTTAAAACAATAAGATCGTAAAAAAAATAAAACGATGTAACAAAGATTTTAAAAAAAGAAAACTAAGAAATAAAAAAAAATAAACACCAAGCTTTTAGACCACTTCACCGTGGAGGTCTTTATTCAAGGATTGGCAAATATAAAAAAAGAATGAATTCTAATTGAACGGGACAGCTCTAGTTGGTTCGGCCAAACTCTTTACTGTATTTTTCCAAATAAAGCTTTTATAAATTTTTCCTTCTATTAGTAAATTTATTTACAGGTTATCAAATTTTTATTTCTCCTGGATTTTTGTTGAAATTATTATGAATTAAATAATTAAATGATTCAATGAATAAAGTTTTCTCAACATTTTGCAAGATAAAATTATTTTAGCTGAATTCATATTGATCGCATGATTATGCTCATTCATATGCTGATATAAAGCAGAATTGGGGTCTCCATACCTCAGGCTATATCCATGTTGCTATTGTACCGTCTTTTGAAATCATCGCGTTTCACCGAAATATTTTTCATCACAATTATTGCAAGCTAGACCCTATAAATCCTGATGTTATTGATCTTTCATTATTGTTAAATTGAAATTTTGACATAAATTTCCTCTTAAGAGCGTTTGGAATGGACTGAATGATACTGAATTTGATAAAATTTTCTTCACTTCTGGTTCGATGTGAGAGGGAATAACCATTATTTCATCCTTTTATAAATTTATAAGTTTTTTTGAATGGTTTCACTCAATGAGTATAATTTTTTCTTGCTTTATGAAAAGCTTTGTTTATAGCATAGATCATTGTATTACCCGGAATATGCTATAAACAAAGATTTTCATAAAGCAAAAAAAATTATACTTATTGAGTGAAACCATTCAAAAAACTTATAAAAAGGATGAAATAATTGTTATTCACTCTCATATCGGACCATTAAAGAAGAAGCTTTATAGTACCAAAAATAAGAAAGGAGAGGTACTTACAGCACAGGAAGAGGTAAATGAGAGATGGACTGAATATTTTGGAGAACTCCTAAATGAAGAAAGAGGGAGGAATGTGGAAGAGGAGCAATATGTGGGAGAGGAGATGGAGGGGTGAATCAGATAACGATGGGAGAATATAAGGAGGCTTTGTCAAAAATGAGGAAAGGAAAAGTGCCGGGCGAAGATGAAATTGCGATGGAGTTGATAAGGGAAGGAATAGAAGAATTAAAGTAGAAAATAGTGGAACTTTTTAATAAATGTTGGATGGAAGGTGTAGTTCCCGGTAGATGGGGGAGAATAGTTGTTTTGCCCATTTATAAGGGAAAAGGAGATACCGGAGAGTGGGGAACCTACAGGGGAATAGCTTTATTGGTTCATATAGCGAAAGTGTTAGAGAGGATTTTAGAAAGAAGATTAAGAGGAGTGATAGAGATACAGCTGGGAGAGGAATAATATGGGTTGGAGAAGAGTTTGGAATTTAATAAAACAGCATATATAACCTTCTTGGACTTAAGAAATGCATTTGGCTCGGTACCTAGAGCCTGACTTTGGAGGATGTTGGGGAGATGTACGGAGTGAAGGAAAGACTGAGGAGAGCAATAAAAAGCTTGTATATCGTTTGTGAATGCAAAATGAGAACTGGATGGATAAGTGGGAAATGGTTTGAGGTTGGGACGGGAGTAAGATAAAGCAGTATCCTATCTTCCCTACTCTTTATAGCTTACTTGGATGTAGTAATCAAAAAGGTTAATGAGGAATTTCCGAATCTTGATAGTGATATAATGGTGTAGGCGAACGATATGGCGTGTTGGAGTGATGATGAGGGGGTATTAGAACGATATGAGAAAGTTTGCGCGATAGAAATTGAGGGAGATGGTTTAAAATGCAATACCGGAAAAGACAGTGATAATGAGAGTGAGTAGGGAGGATGAGGGAGAAGTGAAGATCATCATTGATAATGAAGGATTGAGAAATATGGATCAGTTTGTG
>JABUQX010037041.1:20000-25000 GCA_015478945.1 Trachelipus rathkii | reverse complement strand
TCCGACTCTCCAATATCCCTCACACTTCCCTCCCCATTCCCCAATAGGCAAATAGATTCTCCCGATTATTCTGACTTGCTAGCAACCATAAACGATCTAAAAAGTGAAGTGACTTCAATCAAAATTGCTTTTCAGGAATTTAAAGAGTTTAATAAACAAAAAGATAAGGATAAAGATAAAGAAATCGCAGAATTGAAACGTAAATTGAACAAATTAGAATCCGAAAGCAAAGATGCGTCAAATCCTGTCTCACAAATACCAGATTTATCTGAAATGCAAGCTCCAGTACAAATACCAGATTTATCTGAAATGCAAGCTGCAGTACAAAACATTGAACAAATTCAAGAACACCTCCAGCAAGAGAATATTAAAAATGTCTTGGTTTTAAGTGGCAGTGAAATACCTGCCGGAAGTGAGAATGAGAATTGTAAATTAACTGTAATCAACACTATCGAACGAAAATTAAACATAAAAATACAACCCTCTGAAATTTCTGATGCCTACAGACTTGGGGCAAAGCGTGCCAATGACGTCACAGACAAACGGTCATTGAGATTTAAAATCAACGTTGGTAACTTAAAATCAAATATCTTCAAAGCTTGTGTTCAATTAAAACCAAAAAACACCTTTGTGAATGAATTTTTAACTCCGCTAAAGAAGAAATTATTATTTAAAGCTCTAACAATAAAGAAGGATCATCCTCAGTTCTTAAAAACTTGTTATATAAAAAATGGAAACCTATTTATTAAACAAAACTCGCTGAGCGAAACATTAAAAATTAAAGACGAAACGGAATTGGACAATTATATAACAAACTGTAATGTTTCTCCATCTGGTTAAAAAATGTTATAAGTAGGGTCGTGAGTTTATTTATAAAAAAATTATAACAGTCGCAATTATTATTATTCGAAGTATAATTATTATTATTATTATTATTATTATTATTATTATTATTATTATTATTATTATTATTATTATTATTATTATTATTATTATTATTATTATTATTATTATTATTATTATTATTATTATTATTATTATTATTATTATTATTATTATTATTATTATTATTATTATTATTATTATTTTATTATTATTATTATTATTATTATTATTATTATTATTATTATTATTATTATTATTATTATTATTATTTTTATTATCATTATTATTATTATTAAGGATTGCGCTCTCGCTCTCTCTCTCTCTCTCACAAACACACACACACTCTCCCTCTCTCTCTCTCTCTCTCTCTCTCTCTCTCTCTCTCTCTCTCTCTCTCTCTCTCTCTCTCTCTCTCTCTCTCTCTCTCTCTCTCTCTCACACACAATCCCACTCTCTCTCACTCTCTCTCACACACGCACTCCCTCTCCTTCTCTTTCTCTCTCTCTCTCTATCTCTCACTCTCTCTATCTCTCTCTCTACACTCCCTCTCTCTCACTCTCTCTCTCTCACACATACTCCCTCCCTCTCTCTCTCTCCCACTCCTCCCTCTCCCACTAACTCTCTCTCTCACTCCCTTTCTGCTCTACACACTCCTAAATATATATAGAAACATATGGCGCATCATATAACACAGCCCAATATATGTAATATGTAATGCAAACCATATGTAAATATATTAAGCCTTAGCAGGCTTATATATATACTTTTGCTGCATATTTATTTTTAATTGTTCATATATGCAATATATATATATATATATATATATATATATATATATATATATATATATATATATATATATATATATATATATATATTTATATATATATATATATTTCAATTTTATACTGACAAACATGTAGTACTCCATTATAACTTTGTAAAAAATTTTAATTTATGTTCGTACTTATGCTAAGATTTGCGCGAGCAAAATTTTAGCATAAGTCGAAGTGAAATGATATATAAACCCGGCTTGTTAAGATACTCTTCAGTCAGATACAGAGTCCAGATAAAATTAACAAAAGAAATAAATTCACTCAAGATACTCTCTCAGAAATCCTCTCGGCAAGAGCGGGAAATTTTACGGAAGGGCTACGGCTCGCCTGCGAAGAGTATCACAACAGAAGGGACTTTTATTACTTTACTTTTATTGAATATCTCTTCTATGTTGAATAAAAATATTTCAAATATGGATTTCTAAATTACCATCCTCTTATATAGGGTGCTTGCTCATAAAAGAAGCCACAAACGTAGCAAGTACAACCCTATATAATTGGTGAACCCGGAGAAGAACACCCACTACTTCAATCAACGCCTAAAAAAAACACAAAATGAAGAAAAAGAAAAAACTAAAATAATACTAAAATTCCCTATCAGAACACTCGAAGAAAATGACTCAAGCAAACGAACATTATCGATACTGGACTTCAATTTTCATTTCTAATAAATTTTGGATTATGGTCTTCAGCTTTTCACAACTATCACAGTTCGAGAATTCATCGCTAGACATAGCAAACTTCCTTTACGGTATGGATTTCTTTCATCATTTCAAGTTTGGATTATGGGCAGAAACTCATTTTTGGATTCCACTACGAACTCGGATTCCTTTTCGAATTCTAAATGGTTCTGTGACCTCTCCCTTTTATGTATGAAGAAATTTTTCAAATAAAGGACCTAAATTTCAAGCAATTTCGCATCTACATATGTAACTTCCTTTACGGTATGGATTTCTTTCATCATTTTAAGTTTGGATTATGGGCAGAAACTCATTTTTGGATTCCACTACGAACTCTGATTCCTTTTCGAATTCTAAATGGTTCTGTGACCGCTCCCTTTTATGTATGAAGAAATTTTTCAAATAAAGGACCTAAATTTCAAGCAACTTCGCCTCTACATATGTAACTTCCTTTACGGTATGGATTTCTTTCATCATTTTAAGTTTGGATTATGGGCAGAAATTCATTTTTGGATTCCACTACGAACTTTGATTCCTTTTCGAATTCTAAATGGTTCTGTGACCTCTCCCTTTTATGTATGGAAGAAATTTTTCAACTAAAGGACTTAAATTTCAAGAAACTTCGTCTCTACCTATGTCAAGCAATGTTTCTCTCGTAACTACAGCTTTGAAATCTACGTGCGCATTGGTCAAATCATGGATACATTAGAAACGTCTTATACTGGACCTTTCCTTGGATTTAACGGTTCGATCAATGTGGCCTATTTAACTTGTGAATAATTCAATTGTTTCATATCAATAATTATTATGTATTAACATTTTTGTACTTTTATGCATTTAAATGTTTGTATGTTTGTTTATATCTAACGGATATAGCCAAATATGCTTGTGTTTAAATGCACCTTTTATTTTCTGTATATATAACATTATTGTATTTTTATGTATTCAAATATTTGTATGTATGTTTAGATCTTCGGATGTAACCATATATGCTTGTATTTGAATATATGCATTTCATGTATACTGTTTTTGCATTCAAATGTTTGTATGTCTACTTATGTCTTCGGACATAATTAGATATGTTTGCATTTGAAAGTACTTTAACTTTATGTATTTTAGTTATTATTTTTACCCCATTGAAATGTTTTATATGTTTGTGTGCATTGTTAAATGCTCACAAATATGTATACATTTGAAGGAAGGTTAATTTTTATATCTTGTATAATTATTATAACATACTTTTACACTCCGTTTTTAGCGCGGGAAGTAATGTAGTACTCCATTATAACTTTGTAAAAAATTTTAATTTATGTTCGTACTTATGCTAAGATTTGCGCGAGCAAAATTTTAGCATAAGTCGAAATGAAATGATATATAAACCCGGCTTGTTAAGATACTCTTCAGTCAGATACAGAGTCCAGATAAAATTAACAAAAGAAATAAATTCACTCAAGATACTCTCTCCAGAAATCCTCCAAACTTAAAACGCTCTCGGCAAGAGCGGGAAATTTTACGGAAGGGCTACGGCTCGCCTGCGAAGAGTATCACAACAGAAGGGACTTTTATTACTTTACTTTTATTGAATATCTCTTCTATGTTGAATAAAAATATTTCAAATATGGATTTCTAAATTACCATCCTCTTATATAGGGTGCTTGCTCATAAAAGAAGCCACAAACATAGCAAGTACAACCCTATAAACATACTGTAGTGCGAGTTAATGGATGGATGGATGTAAATTTTAAACATTCGCTCCTTTTTTGTTTAAAATTTGCCGACATGCGATCGAAAAGATTTGAGTTAATGCAAACCATGCCGATGAACAAATATTTGTCACAAATGATCCATTCAAACATTCGGCGTAGGACGAAAAGTTTGACGAACTCCGCACGTGTGTAACCTCCTTTATAAATTATTTAGTCCCATATCTTCGCCTTTGAGGAGGACTAATATGATCTTTCTCACATACTCTCTATTCTTTCCTTAGGTCGTTGACCCATTACTCCAGATCTAACTGATGTGCTCATTCCTTAATAAATTCAACTGGCATTGCCTGGAATACTTTTTGTCTATCTTGTTCTTCTTTAGACTTACCTACTTTCAGACACCATGGATTACTTTTTCCTTTATCTAGCGAACAATTTTTACAATGGTATTATATATATATATATATATATATATATATATATATATATATATATATATATATATATATATATATATATATATATATATATATACTTTTATAACTCATATATATATATATATATATATACACTATATACTATATATATATATATATATATATATATATATATATATATATATATATTTTTACATATGTATATATATATATATATATATATATATAAAAGTGGAGTTCGAAACCCAGTTAGGTAAGAAAGCCTAGGGATGATTATATATATATATATATATATATATATATATATATATATATATATATATATATATATATATATATATATATATATATATATATATATATATATATATACATGTATATATATATATATATATATATATATATATATATATATATATATATATATATATATATATATATATATATCTCATATAT
>JABUQX010037041.1:0-15000 GCA_015478945.1 Trachelipus rathkii | reverse complement strand
TAATATTAAACATGGTTATTATTTCTATTAAAATTTCAATAAAAAAAATTAAAAGAGGATTATTATTTTTTCATTATAACTTCAATTTCTATCAACTTTTGAATTATATATTATTTCAGCCAGGTAGACGAGTCAAAAATTAAAATATCCCACATCGATTCTGACTCCTGACTCCCGACTCCCGACTCCCGACTCCCGACTCCCACTCATAAATTTCCCAAACTCCGACTCTAAAATATCAAAGTTTATAGGTTCAAAACAAGGCTCTCAAATTTCATGAATCTGACTCCTAATTCACAAATTCTGGCATCTTTATTTAATTAAATAGCAGTTGGAAAAATAATTTAATTGCAAATGAGTAGGTAATCTTTGCTTTCTTCAAGTAAAACAACGATCTTGATTTTTTCATCAATACAGAAAACCTGCACCTATAGACTTGTAAGGAAATTATATTTTATTAAAATACATTTCACTATATTTAATAATAACTTCATTCAAAATAAACATTAATGTTGTAAAAAAGATCACACAACACACTCAATTTGACAATCAATGAATATATATTTGATACTCAACTGCCGAGTTATGTGCACCTGATTGCTATTCTACGATCATTTCGCATCAGATTCATCTCATCATTAACCACTAAGCTGGTAGTAGGTTACAAAATCTATTAAGTCT
The DNA here is from genome assembly GCA_015478945.1 of Trachelipus rathkii. Classification (NCBI taxonomy): domain Eukaryota; kingdom Metazoa; phylum Arthropoda; class Malacostraca; order Isopoda; family Trachelipodidae; genus Trachelipus; species Trachelipus rathkii. The sequence continues at coordinate 14,319 of JABUQX010037041.1, read as the reverse complement.
AATGTGTCTCCTGGAATATTTCAGATAAGAGTGTGGATGAAGCAAATGAATATATTAGATCAAGTGTACCTGTTCTATTTTGCTGTATGATTACTATATGTAATTTTCAGTTATGTCAATTAATTAATAAAAAGTAGCAATCTTCTTATTATATCTTATTTGTTATGTTAAATATGAATAACCGCTTTATTACGTTTAAGTTAATGCCTCTATTTTACTTTACATATTTTATGGTTACAATACTCGTGAAACTGTCAATTGAGATATATGTACCTGATTGTTATGTTATATAATCAATTTAGTATTTCAACAGGTTTTTTATGTTACGTTGTTGTTATAAAGTTACATTATGCTGTATTTTGTTATTCTACTGTAGATAAGTATCTCATACCCAATTTAAACAAATGAAAAGTCTTTCAAGAAATACAGATTATATTCTTACAATACATTGTTATCTTGATATACTCGATTTTTCTAGTTATATTATTTAAATTATTGACATATCATATTTAATAACATTATTTTAGTAGGTTTCACGTCTATTAAAATTGAATTAATTACTTATACATAAATATTATATTGACTGTTTATTATATTTATCTTTTAGGTAAACACATATTAAATGTATGTATATCTCAATTAGCGCATATAAAAATACAATTTTTATATAGGCTAATATAGACTTTTAACAATAACTGAAGTGAAATTATATTATATTTATATTGTCACATTTACTTTCATAGGATTGTCTTACCTCTAAGCACACTCACTCTCTACCGATCCTATCATCACGTAGTTTCCTTTTTTATACATACACCAATACTGACAATTCTCAATACCTATCACTCCTCTCTCCGCTCTCGCCTCTACTAAAAAACCCATCATTACCACACTGTCAACAAACTTAATATATTACTAAAATTAATATTATTATTATTCTAATTAAGGGGTATATTAGTATAATTATATATTTGGTATTATATAATACTATATCAAATTAAGCTATTTTTCGATTTTCAATTTAATTTATATATAGTTAATGTCTTATAATATATTAACTTTAACAATAAGAACAAAGACTTACTGAATTTTCTGTTTAGTTGGGTTTAATATCAATAAGAAGCGAGTTATGAGCTGATGCTAAAAATTTATCATCGATTACAATTTTTTATGTTAAACTGACTTTATCTTTTAATAAAAGTTAACTTTTGTCACTAAATATATGTAAACAATTAATTTGAAGATATATTATGTGTGTCCTGGTTACTTTACTATTGCCCTTACAGCGTAAATCTTTGTATGTATAGGACTATATTTCGGCCATTGTATATGAATCTCTTATTTTATCGTTTTACCGTCGTGATTTATTTGTGTGAAATATAGAGACACAGAAATAATAATTGTTTTGAATATATCAAATTAAACTAAAATGTCAACAATGCAACAGCAATTTAATAACATGACTACATAGTAGTTGAATATAATTATTATTATTATTCATTAGGATTTTATGAGATAAATATAATTATTATGTAAGTTTTACTATTACTTGTTTATTTTTATTATTATTATTGACCATTCTTAATTATATATCCGATAATAAGCCGTATTTCTTATTATTTAACATTAACCTTTTTTTCATATCATTGTTTTTATTATTTACTATTCTCATTAATATTTTGAATTATTTATATATTTATTATTATTATTATATTTATTCATTAGTATTTTATCTATTATTTTTTAATTGTTAATTTTTCATCTTATTAAGATAAAAATTCATATATGATAATTAGTAGATATCCGATTCCTATTCCGATTCTTACAAAATTTTCTTTAAGCATGATGACAAACTATTTTCTTGTCAATTCCTTAATTCTCCTATACTCTAACTACTCTCTCTCTCTCTTCTCACTCTATCTTGTGATCTATCATACAATACTCTCCTCGTTTCTTCAATAAATAACATCTAATTTCCTTCTTCTCGATCTACTCTCTTCCGCTTAAACTTACCGTCTTCTCTTCTCTCTTAAATTTTTCATCTACTGTATAGTGGATATCTTTGCTCTCTACTTGATACTCTCTCCTCTCTCTCTCTTCTCTTTCTTCTATACTCTATACTGTTCGCTTCTTTCTCTCTATGTGAAATTCTATTTAAGGGCATTTTATAACCTATTTTATTATATTATTTTATGTAATTAAATTGTAGTTTATATTTATATTTATAGTAAGATTATAGTGACTCTACGGATGTAATGTTTATAAAATACTAATTTTAAATGGGCTACTGCATTGCTCCTAACAGCCATTGAGAAATAATCATGTGCTAGTAAATTATTAATGTGTTATAATATCAACTTTACATGAACATTAAATTAACTTTGGTAAGAAGCAGAAATAATTTGACTTTTTTGGATATTAATTGTAAAGACTTATACATTTAAGGTGTTATAAATTGACGTTTTTTTAATAATGAAATATTTACAATACTCTCCAATTGTCAGTTCACACAATTAATATGTATTGTAATTCCGTGTTTGTGATTAATACCTGTCAATATTATATTAATAACATATAATACATAATTAATTATTATAATATTCTCTATAAATAACTAAGCTTTTGGCTTTATAATTTTCATTCAATTATCAATCAATAATTTTATTAGTACTTCTTAAAAGCTATACTTGCCAATTGGCTAAAATCTTCAACATATTTAATAAATTATTATATAAGTTTACATTTCGGTGACTTATAAATAGTTCATTTAAAATATGGAGTTTTTAATGTTGAATGTAGCCGCATATATCTACTCTAAAGATCACACTTGGCTAGCTCTATTTTATTGTGTGTGAATTAATATAAACTAGTTAATCTATAAATATATATCCAATTATTCTGCAATTTTCATTTGTAGTCCTGGTTACTGGTCATTATTATTATGAATGCATTATTCTATAATATAATGATGAAGGTCCTCTAAAAATTTTCATTTGACAATCCTAATTTCCTTTTTCAATGTTCTGTGACTAAAGAAGATGCTCCCCTGTCTATGCGATTTTTTTGTCGATGAAATGAGTTTCATATAATTATTTTTTTTTATTTTTTATTAGTTTATTCATTATTATTATATTATTTTAATTAATTGATTTATTATTATTATATTTTATTTACAACTATTTTTTATAATACTTCATCCTAAACGTTACAAACTCGAATTAATAAACAAAGTATGTTATAACATTATGTATATACTAAAAAAATTAGTCTTTTTAATTATATAAACAATTTACTTTATTAGTCCTGCATTTTTCTTCCCCCACCGCACACACCCAATAAGCGTTTACACTCGACACAAAAATTCAACTCTGACATCGCCACTTCCACTCATATTTAAATTTATAATCATACTTTCACAAATTTATAGAACTCTCCTCGTACCATTTAAGCAAGTCATCGAAAACATCTCATACTTCCCAATCAGACAGTCCTCGCTCACACAATATATCAGATACACATTTAACAACGCATATATTTTATTGTTATATATATATATTCTTTATCTTTTTTAAATTTATTTGTGTTTATAATGATTTTATTTTATACATTATTTTTTTTTATTTTGATATCTGTCACAAAATATATATGCTTAAGTATCATTTTGTATAATTTTATTATTATATATATATGAACTTCATTTATTATTATTATATGTGTCTTATTTTGTTTCTATTTAGCAAAAGATTCTTGTTGCTCTCAACTGTTATCTGTTGATAACAGTGAAGGATACACGCCGCTCAAAGATGAGAAAAGTTCTAGGTGAATTACGCTGGAAAAAAATAGGTTGGATATATTTATGGAGTTGGCGTCTAATGGTGCTTTTTATTGATATGTGCATCTGAGTTGATGGAGTGTTCTCTAATGTGACGTTTCTGGTCTTCTATATTATTTCAATGATAATAAGAACTAAGGAGGTGTATAATTATACATTAGTGTTAATAAGTTCGATGGCTTTCTTTCAATCATAATTGGTTACTAAAAATTACTAATATAACTTCGAGAAAATTGATTGAGCTGGTTAACCCGAATGCGAGTTTTTATTGTAAACAATTAAAATGCATGATACATCAATTGTATTGAAAGATCATTCAGATGTCCCAATGGTACGGTGAACCACCAACCTAAGCCTATAATGTGATATGCAATATGATGAATTAAAAATGGAACTAATTGCTAGTGAAACTATGTAAATGCAATAAATAAAGAAATAATCGTTCTCTTTATCCTCTCTTGCAATTCTCAGCCGGATTAACACAGATCTTGTTCAGAACATCTTTGAAATAGTTTAACTCGAATTGTCTTGCTAGAGACGAGTATTATATCGATACATGTTGAAAAATTTTACATTAACATTGCCAAGTTGGACTTGCGAATGGTGAATATGTCATTTTATTAATCAAGGAGTATTGGTTACCATAGAAACTCAATTTGGTAAACGTTTTTCATATTGTCACGAAAACTTCTTTCGCTCGGTACCCTAGATTTCCCTAGACTATGCTTTTTAAAGCAGACACAGAAATAACTATAATAGAATCTATTTTTTAATCATATTGAATTGTTATGCTTGTTTGAAAGATCTCAGGTAAACAGCGAATTATTATATATTTTATAATAATCTTATTATTTTATTAGGTGATTGTCCTTATACTTTATCATTTTGTATAGTTTTTTTTTATAATGATAAATATATTTGAATGATAAATTTATTTACCTAAAATATTTATTATTGTTATATACGGTACCATTTATGTTATTTATTAAAATATATTTTATAATATATACCACAATTTTAATTTTTCTATATCTCTTTTAATTTACGTTATTTTTTATTGTTTATGAAGAAGCCTTGTCATTTTTAATATAATAACTATAATATTATATTTTTTTAACTTTTATACCTTTTATATCTATATTATAAATAAAAAATTACCGCTTTTTTCTTTTAAAAAATTTATTTTACCTAATATTAACCCTTATTTATTCACTTCAGAACTCGAACCCTTACTTTAAATGATTTATTATTATTTCCCTTAAAAAATTTCATTAGCTCACCACAGCTTATATTTACATATCCCTTGCGTTCATTTGTCATGTGAAGAATAACATTGATTATGTCAAGATTAATATGTGAAGATATAGTGTTTATTTTAAATAATCTCGTAATATTTTATCTTTAATATAATGGAATACTTAACTTCAATCTTATTAAAGTCTTTCTCTCTGTAAAAATCAAAATTTTTCTATAAAAAAATGATAAACTCATACATAATTTTGAAATTTATTAATTATTGTTTATATTGGGTGTTTTTCTTTATAAATTTGCATCTTTAAAATATTCTCAAATATTATCTTAAGTCATTTTTTCCATGTATTTCTGACAAAACAATTTAATTAGTTTCATATATATATACTCCTTTAATTTTGTTATTTAATTATTAAAATATTACTTCTATTACTTCTAAAAATATACGACTTTTGCCTTTAATTTTACACATTTACTAAATATTTCTTAAGATAACATCTTATATAATAATTTTTTTTATTATTCGGAGCTTACCAATTTTTGGCTCGTCCAATGAAAATTATACATAATTCATTGAAAAAGTTATGAGAGAGAATAAATCTCTAATAAATTCAGTATGTATTTTTAATTTTATTAATCGTTAATTTAAATTGGCTTTTATTCAGCATTTTGAATAATAATATAAATTGTGTATTGATATTCATTAATGTTGAATTATTTAGTCAATTTAATTCATAAAACTAGAAGTAGATCAAAACTGTAACCTAATTAAATGCAACTATTTAATATAATGTTATTTAATATATATGATGATATATGTCTTTATAAATTTTTTTATGGAGTTTTTTTATGAAAAATTTTATACATATTTCTATAAATTATTTTATTGTTTTTTTATATATTATAATCCAATATTATATATAAATATAATATTTCTATTAATTTATAGTTCTATGTGTTTAATAATACCTGTTTTAAAAAAAAAAATTATATTTGGAATCTTTTTTATAAATAAATATATTACGCTTGAATTTATTCTAAACTGTTTTCACGGAAACCAAATTAAGCTTATTACCGTAGTTAATTATATACCATTATATCATTTTCGTGTGAATACTCTTAATATTTGTACGTAATTTTCCTCAGTGAAATTTATGCATTTATGTTTATATATTATAGTTTAATCGATTTATATATATAGTATTATATTGGTCAGGACAGCTAACGTCCAAGCCGCCTCACATTAACAAATTATTCTTATTATAATACATAATATATTGTTTATAGTATCGTTTATTTTAGCAAAAATATTTAAATTGGTTACCCTTAATTTATGAAACAATAGAATAACTTGTTAGTGTATCACAATAATGTTTTCTATTGAAATCCCATTTTTAAAAATTAAAAAGTAAGTCCCGTTACTTACTTATTATAATTTGTTTTAAGATGATGAAAAATTGATATGTTATTATATAGGATTAAAAATACAGGAAACAAATCAAGTGCAAGAACGATTCTAAAATGATATAAACCATCTTAATATTTCATTGAAGTATTATATAGTGTGAATAAAGTATTGGTCATCGTCTTTTTATAATAATATAAATATTTTGAAAATTAACTTATGATTATTTGTATTTTATCAAAATATTATAATTGTGGTCAAACCTATCTTTTTGTGCACCTTATATTTGCTAATTTTCCTAATATCTTCTAAAAATATTTCAAGTTTCTTTTGATAATTATAGCATGTAACTTTAAATAATTATTAATGACATTCTTTACTATATGTTAAAAATTTTTAAGGTTAACATTATTCTATATACTTAATATATTTTGTCTTATATATTTCTTCACTATATTTTAATAAATAAATATAATGTATTATGCAATAAATAATTATAGTTTAATAAGATTTTTAATAGATTATTATTGTAACTAGTCTATTTTGGGTATGCTCTAATATAGCATAGTTATGTGCTATATGTCCTTTTTCATATTTATATAAATTCAAGTATGCTTTGAATGTAGGGTCTATTAGTAAGTTATTATATATTTATAATTATTTATAGTTAAATAAGGTGTGCTATATTAATTGTATGAAAGCACAAGATCGTTATAGTAATATATTTAATGAAGTATAATATTGTTTGAGAAAAATATATAGAGGTTTTGGGAACTAAAATTTTCAAGCAAAAGAAATTCTATTAACCAGGATTTCTTAGAGTATATACATACATTTATTTTGAATGCTAGCTGTAATTATCTATAGTATATATATACTTATAGTGAGTTTACTATGTAATATTTCATTTTGTAAGGTATTGATATATATAATTAGTATTTGTATAGAATATTTAATATAATGATTATAATATATGTTTATAATATATATTGGGTATTTGAAAATTATGGATATACGACTATAGTATACTAAGTTATATTACCTCCTACTATATAAATTTTTATTTCTGTAGTAGTATATAATTATAATTATAACTAAGATCAATCATATATTTATTATTTCAATCATTACTCAAATTCTATATACTTTGTTATATATTTCATTCACTAATATTATTATTATACCTGCAGATTCTACATCTCTCATCAAATCTGGCACTTTTACGGGAGGTATTTCCTCCTCTTACTATATATATTATATATATATATATATATATATATATATATATATATATATATATATATATATATATATATATATATATATATATATATATATATATTATTTAATATATACTATATATATATATATATATATATATATATATACCCAAGACCGAATTAGGTTCACGGCATCGATCTTAGACATTCTTTCGTTTAATTTTACTAATGATTTATACTTTTCCTGTGTTCATATATTTTATTATAGTCCCTATCATTAGTTTATTTTATTTCAATATTATATTTTTTATATTATTTTTTTTTTTATGTTAATTACAGTCCTGATGATTGGTAACGTTCCTTACCCGAAAGACCATTAAAAATGTTTCAAAAATATGTTTCAACTCGCTGCTCATCTAAAGTGTCTTGTTTCAGAAACCTGTGTAAGATCTTTCATTGATTTTTGAGTCTTTAGCTTGTGATAATTAAATGCATCTCTTTCAAATATTTATTAAACGATTTAAAAATCAATAATTTTTTTTTTAATTTTCAAATTTTTAAAGTTATTAATTTTTATATCATTTTCTATTTATTTTTTTTTTTTTTTTTTGGTTTATTTTTAAAGGCTCAAAACTTCTATTTCAAACTTTTGATATAATTCTAATGATGATGTTCAGTAATTAAAAAATATATATATATATATATATATATATATATATATATATATATATATATATATATATATATATATATATATATATATATATATATATATATAACTTAACATAACTATATTATTATTATTATATATATATATATATATATATATATATATATAATATATATATATATATATATATATATTTATATAAAATATATATATATATATATATATATATATATATATATATATATATATATATATCAGTGATAGGCGAATCCGGTAACTTTAGAATCCGAATCCAAATCTGAATCTGAATCCGAATCCGAATCAGCGTGTGTGGGAAATCTTCGAATCCCAATCAGGCATTTTTGAGCTCGTCGAATCCGAATCCGAATCCATAGGAAAAACTTAAACCCGAATCCGAATCCGGATTGGGATTGTTCCAAAAGATTTTACAAAATTAATAGAACCAAATATGACAAATATTTCTTTCCAGATTTTATAGGGATATATATTAATAAATTTGCTTTTTCATTTTAAAAATTTTCTTGACATTTGATTAGTGAAATAAACATCTTATTAAAAAATTAAAATAACAATTTTTAAGGTTTTCTCTATAAAGTATTAAGATTTCCAATGTTTCAGGAGTTACTATTTCTTCTATGGCGTTTTGACCCGCAATTGGAAAAGTCTTTCGACATCTGAAGTTGTTGCGGGAATATCAAAGTAATATATATATATATATATATATATATATATATATATATATATATATATATATATATATATATATATATATATATATATATATATATATATATATATATATATTCTTACTTGAATAAAAGAGGCTAAAATTAATAAATAAATATATTTTGAAATTGACAGCAATTTTAAGAAAATATTTATATACATATGAAAAATTATTACATTTTAGATCTATTAACAGCTTTTTTAAAATGAATGATAACTTCCGTTTATGTTTTTAGGCTATGATGAACGTGTTTTAGTTTTTCCTCTCCTGTAAAATTGAGAAAATATGTTTTGAGCCTTTTCAGAGTAGAGAAACATTTTTCTGGAGTGCACGTTGTGAGTGAGATAGATGCTATAATCCTTAACTATCCAAATGTGACTGCATAGATCAAGTTTATTTACAAAATTCGTAAACTTTTTAATAGATATCGATGGAATCATTTTACTAAGATTGGTAAGGATGGATCTGTGGCTCACTGGTTTGAAAAATCATCAAGAAAACTAATTGCAATTGCTTGATTTATTTTCGTATTACATTGATTCTGACACTGGGCATACTCATTTCTTCATTAAGAGAAAGCCGGAGGTATATTTTGCAACTTTGCAACTTCAACGACTCTTTTGGGCGAAAATCTTTTAAAACAAGCATTACATTTTCAGTATGATTAAGAGCAGTTGCTGTCATTGGAGACTGCAATGTAGTACATAATGGAATAGTGAAGGAGAATAAAGTTTACAATCATAATTAAATTTATAACAATTCTCGTGTTACATAACTAAAGCAAAGCTTTGAAGATGATAATCAGGAGGTTGACTGTTAAAAGCAAATCAGAAAGTTCCGAAATTTTATTTACATATTAGTTTATTGAATAGTTAAGGTGTAATGAGTTAATAGTTTTCCTGCAAAAAGATGTTGCTCGCCGTTTTCCTATATATTGTCAAATCATCATAAATTTGGGCGTATTATTTTATCCTTTACAGTGTGGAAGTAAAGATCAATTCTCTTAGCTAGAGTTTTTCTAAATTTCTCCAGTTAGAAGTTTCGCAAACAATTGTCAAAAATATACGAAACATGTTGATTTCTTGGAAATCGAATCTTTTTGATAATAGAAGCGAATTCTGCTGACAAAACCACATTGAAAGTGAATATTTAATGACAAGACAATCACATCACAATTTTGCTACAGAAACGTTTTGGTTACATTAATAAATCTTGGTGATGCAGGTAAGAAACAAAAACATAGTTAAGGTTAAACAATAAGTGATTATGCATAATGTACAAAAATGAGAAATAAAAGACAACACTATTACAAAATACAACAAAATAAGGGAAAATCTATAAAATTAAGAATGACTTTGTAATTAAAAAAAATTCTAAATTAAAAAGCCAAAAAATAATAATATTTTCTCCTACAAGAATTTTTCAATTTTCTAATTTTGAAAGTTATTAATTTAGCTTTTATTATCAATGTTATTAAATTTGTTTCACTACTTTAAATATAAATTCCAATTTTTTACCAAACTTTATAATGAGCCTTGTTAAAGTTATTTCTAGATAAAAACTAAATATAACAAAAAACATACAAAGCAATAATATATATATATATATATATATATATATATATATATATATATATATATATATATATATATATAAATATATATATATATATATATATATATATATATATATATATATATATATATATATATATATATATATACCTCCTATATATATATATATATATATATTACAGCATCATCGCTCGAGGGAATTGACCTCTCGTATTCCTCCACCACTGCGTCGCCCTCTAACACATAAGGTGTTATACTCTCACATGAATATTATGTGAATATTGGAGACTCAAGGATCACTACGCTGTGGTGACTCCACTCCTTTCCAGATAAATCTGTTTTTGTTGAACTACTTCATACCATCATCTTTCCCAGCAGTATTTAACCTTCCTCTCTTTAAAACCCACGTCTGCGCTCACCTGAGAGATTTGCATAAGGGACTGGGTAGGTTTACTTTCAGGCTGTTTGCTTTTTCTTCTTTTTCCTTTTTTTCCTTTTATTACTCCTTTTTTTGAAAGGATACAATAATGAGTGAATGGCATCTGCTAGTATATATATATATATATATATATATATATATATAAATATATATATATATATATATGTTATATATATATATATATATATATATATATATATATATATATATATATATATATATATATATATATATATATATATATGTATATATATATATAATATATATATATATATATACTCTATATATATATATATATATATATATATATATAATAATAATAATAATATATATATATATAACTATCTATATATATATATATATAACAGTGTAGATATATATATTTCTCCTCAGGTGTATTGATTTCTTATTGTGGTGTAATACTCTTGGTATACAAACTGGGCATGACATGGTAGGTAGAATCAAAACTTAGAAGTTTTAGTTGCATCTCATCATTTAACACTGGTAGAAGTGCATTGCTGTGCATTTGTGTGCTTGGATCATCATATATGTAATCTTTAGCCTTCATTTGCTCATTTTCATATTAATTTTCTGTTTCTATCCACACTCCACCCACAATTTCCACCTATCTTTTTTTTTTTTTGCCAGAGGTAGATGAACGCTGATGACACCATACCCATGGGAGGGTACCTGGCGTCATCTTTGCTGAAGGGCTGGGACATCACCGTTCGTGATTGGTGCGCAGGACTTCACATTTTCCCTGACCTCTCTGGAACATCTATAATAGGAGACTTCCCGCCACTTAGCGTGGTCCTCCGGGCAGAAACCTCATAGGTTTCAATACCCATGAGGGGGGACCCCCTTTGATTTAATATACCATGGAAAACCTTAATTTCCCTCTGAGTCTGATGGATATTATGATTACCGAACCCTCAACGATTAATGGACTTACTCTTCTAGTTGCACTTCGGATAATTATTAACGCATGGTTTACCACTTCACCTAGAAGATCTCTGCTATCCCCAACGACCAGTGGCCTGGCACGCCCCGACATCCCAGGTTCCCAAACGGTCGGGGTAATCCCGAAAATGTGCCCCCCGTCATAGTCGTTCACAATTGTTCACTCCATATGCTTCTCCCCTCCGCAACTGCTAGCTGGCACAACATTCCCGATGTAGTACTTATTGATCCGCCTCTTATATATATATATATATATATATATATATTTATATATATACATATATATATATATATATATATATATATATATATATATATATATATATATATATATATATATATATATATATAAACGCGAAATAAATATTTCCAGTCATTAAAAATGTAATTAGACATCAATCAAATTGAAATTACATTATGTAGATTATAAAATTAGAAACGAATATATATATATATATATATCTATATATATATATATATATATGTTTATATATATATATATATATATATATATATATATATATATATATATATATATATATATATATATATATATATATATATATATATATATATATATATATACTAAGTATATATATATATATATATATATACAGGGATGGCACGGAAAAAATCAATTGATTTTTTCAGCTGATTTTTTCACTTGATTTTTTGCTCCAAAAAATCATGATTTTTTGCTTATTTTGATTTTTGCTTTTTTATATATTTTTTTATATTTTTTTATATTTAAGTGATTTAATTTCAATAGAAATAAAAATTAGAATAATAATATCATAGCAAGGCTACTCTGTTTCAAATTTCTACCCTATAAAAATGTCAACAAAAGATCATGTTTCAAACATGTTTCTTTTATTTCTGATGTAATATATTATCATTATTACAAATAACACTCTTTATTGTTGCGGTTTCATTGTGTCATAGACTATAAGCCCTATTTTAAGATTTTGAACTCAGATATAGGGCCTAGGGTTAAAATAATACTTAATCGAACTTAAAAAAAGTTTGTTTAAATTATATTTCGCGTGACGTCACGATTCCAAAAAATAAAAAACAAAAAAATAAAAATTTTATTTTTCTCAAAAAAAAAAAAAAACCCACACACATATATATATATATATATATATATATATATATATATATATATATATATATATATATATATATATATATATATATATATATATATATATATATATATATATATATATATATATATATATATATATATATATATATCAGTGTTGGGGATTTTTCTTTTGAAAAAAATCAATTTTGATTTTGGACGATTTGGCGGAACTCAGCCATCACCTAATATATTCCAGTAAAATAACTTTTTAAGTTTGATACTGGTATTATTTTTAACCCTAGGCCTATATCTGGTTCAAAATGTAGGCCTATGAACTATGACAAAATGGAAAGAGCAACATTAAAGGGTGTTATTTGGCCAATGTTGATAGGCATCGAAGTAAAAGAAGTATGTTTGAAACATGATCTTTGTTATTATTTTATGGTGTGAAGGCCCAGCGGCAATATAAAGTCATCCTTGATGTTTTATTATAATTTTATTTCTGTGAGTTAAATATAATATACAAAAGATTAAGGCACTATATATAAAGCAAAAGAAAACGAAAAGCAAAAAATCATACGAACAAATCGAAGTGAAAATCGGTGAAAAATCATTTGGATTTTCCGTATGCATCTCCGTTGTTTATTTATATATAACTAATAGAAATATTATATATAAATATATATATATATATATATATATATATATATATATATATATATATATATATATATATATATATATAATAATATAACATATATATATATATATATATATATATATATATATATATATATATATATATATATATATGGTCAGCCTCCAGATTAGGCGACGCACATAGTTAAAAAACTACGATAGCTACACTAAAATTGAATACATTTTTGGAATCACGAGCAAATTTTAGTTATGAAAAGTACAAAATAAATTAAAATTAACATAAAATAAAAAAAAATTAAATAAATTGTTAGGGATGTACGATAAGTTTATTATATTACAACGGCAGAAATAATGTTGTTGACAGATTTATTTGCATTCTTAAACAATGAGCAGGAGTTGTTAGGTTTTTTACAGTATACGGTTTAATACTAACCTAACCTAAATATATATATATATATATATATATATATATA
>JABUQX010037040.1:27500-39576 GCA_015478945.1 Trachelipus rathkii | reverse complement strand
ATATATATATATAATATTATATTATATATAGTATATATTTATATAATATATATATATATATATTATATATATAATATATATATATTATATATACTATAATATATATAATATATATATATATAGTATATCTATATAGTCAAACCCAAGAACAACAACAACACCAAAAACAACAAAAAATATCTATATATCTATATATAAATAAAAATAAAAAAAATAAAATAAATATAAAATAAAAATAAAAAAAAAAAATAATAATAAAAATATAAAAATAAAATAAAATACAATATATATAAAAAATAAATAATAAAAATATAAATAATAAATAAAAATAAATAACAAATAAAAAATAATCAGATCGGAAAACACAATAGCAGACATTTTACAAAGACTTATATTAAATAATATGCATATTAACATTTATTTCCTTTTATCTAACATCTATGAGTATATTCTCATATTAAAAATGTCTACGTAATTATTTACTATAAACAGGGGAACAATAGAAGAAAATAAAAATACGGAAATCAGAGCGAATATTGCCTTTCACAATTTTCCCCACAAAAAAACCAGGAGGAAAACGAAAACACTATTCGTTGATATTCATAGAAAGCAGTGGATTTTTAAAATACAAAACTGAATTCGCAACCTTTACAGCTTCCATCTATCATCAACATAAATGGAATCTAGCCAACGAATCTAGATAACACAACCACCTTTAATCATGACCACTACATATCAAAACAGAAAAAACAAACATAAAGATTTTTCAAACACTATATAACTTGATTTATAACTAGAGACATAGAGATAGAAAACTTATGATAATAAAATTTCAGTATGGAAGAATGAGGAATGTCCAAGCAGACTCACATTCCGAAAAAATCACCAAACAAAAATAAAGATTACAATTTTGACATTCTTAAAGGTATATTAATAAATAAAGATTTTCGTAATAAAGTGTCTCATTAATATTGGTCTGAGGGTTCTATAGAACACTCAAACCAATATTAATAAGACAATCATTAACAAAAAGATATCTCTAAATGGACATGTCAGAATGATGATAATAATAGAGAGAGAAACCACGTCTCAATTTAATACGAAGAGATATAATTTCACACTCAACATAGCTACGATAAGCACAACTCCGCAATACACTAAGAGAACAAATGACTATAACGTGCAAGCTGTGCACAACCTCTAGATGTATAGAATTGAGATAATGATAATTCACGAATCTCGCTCGTCACTATGAAATACATTGAAGTATAACGAAGATCACAAGTGTGAACACCCAGAGAAGAAGAAAGATCATATGACATTATCAAACCTTATGATAAATATATAAAAAAAAAAGAACTGAAGATTTCAATGATACAAATTGTAGAAATCGCAAACAAAGAAGTAAGCGAGAAAAGAACAATATGACAAAAGTAGATAACGGCAACACGCTCGAGGACCAACAAAAAAAAGAGTCAAATAAAAAAAACAATAATAACTAATATCTATATTACCACAGGAAAGATAATATAATTACGTGTAGAACTGACATGATAACACATTCAAATGACATTAATAACTTTAGAGATTTAGCTATATAATACAGACTAGAGAAATAAATGAAACAAATCTATAATCGTGACAATCATAAAATAATTGAGACATCGAAAGATATAGAAAAGAAACATAATATATGAAAAAAGAAAAACAAACTTTAAGATACACTAAACAACAATATTACAGAAGCATTATATATAATAAAAACTTAGAGCAGGTGAAAAGATAAGCTGCAAAATAAATCCAGTGGTTACAGGAAAGGTAGTAGATAGTTATACAGATTTAATATTTTGCAGAAGAATCGAATAGAGAGGGAACAAGAAATAATCAATGGCTATCACATTCAAGATAGAATCATATATCGCTTTACTCGACTTTGAGAAAGCAAGCATATATGTTCTTCGTACCCAGAGAGACACGTCGTGCGAAAGAGATTCTAGAGACAAAGGAGTAAATTGCAGAATTAGAGACGAAGCGCCAGAGCTCGATGAAGACAGTATACAAAAGATATATACGGCGCACATAGCATAGATAAGGTATAGATGTCATCGCAAAGGATGATAAATTCCTCGGAGTGATGGATCTGTAAATAATAAAAATAACATGAGATACAAGAAAGACACGTTAAATCCAGCTGTTAGACTGCTTACGAACACGGCTAAAGTTCTATAAGACAACGCTAAATTTGTGGGGAAAACAGTCATCGAAAGAAGTGTTTTTAAAGTGAGTGTATTAAGAGATTAGATATAGCGGAAATACATCAATTCGTATTTCGCCACGACGATTGACTATTTGGCTCGTTGGAGATAATCAGCGTAGAATACCCTAAATGCACCGCGAAGCACGATTAACTATAAGACACGCTCCCTCAGAACTAATAGACTGCTTCTAAATTTTTCTTCAAGAATATCAACTCCAAAATTCACAACAACTTAACAGATGTGACAAATCGATAAATTACCTGAGAAAAACTACAACAATTTGCCACCTACGTGACACAAGGGGAATTCCTCAAGAAAAACAATTCTAACCTTTAAAAACTTTCTAATAGTGGAACCTTTGCCACAATCGAGTATTACAATAGTCGCGAAAGACACAAAAGCCAATTTATCACAATAGCTCGATTGAACAGGGTGTTGGGGGAAATTAGTCAATTTTATTCTAGAGAGCGCTTGTCACACACTCAATTAAGTAAGGACAAATTCAAGTCACTATACAAATAGCAATTAAGTACATTAAAAAATTGGACATCTGTACTAAAAATCCTTTTCTTTCTTTCCCGAAATCCTGTCCCCTTAAGAGAGAATATATTCTTATACGAGCAAACATGAAACTATCGTAGGGGGACATGCAATATAGAATGTGACGACTATCGCGAAATATATAATAGAATCATGGAGTTGTAAGCATCTTTAGGCAGAACGTAGAGCGTTAAATTCCCATTGTTGAAAAAATCTATCAGAATACAGCATTAAAACAATTTGGTGAAAGAAACTATCAGAACGCTCCGTAACCTCTTACGAGCGTCAATTTGGTGGTAGGTGTAGTTATGTTAGTACACCAAATTATTTTGCAAATATTGTCTTTTTCGATAAATTCTGAACAAGATGAGTTCGCTGCGAACATATTCCCAAGACAAGACGTTTTAAACACGAAGCAAGTGTCCAGCCAAGATGACGCGACAATGCAATACCGAAATTACCCGACGCGCGATGAATGGCATCAATGTGAATTTATAGACTCGTGATTGAAAGCGAGCACTCAAAGACCATTGCAGACAGAACGCAGAAAGAAAAGAGATTTGAATTAAACTCAACTCGCACAGTTCGACGTGTGAATTAGGCCGTCGTGAAGGATTTGGTCGCAAAAATACTCCTCACCACATTAAATACTATTGAAAATATATAAGTCTAGACGCAGCCAAGTTGACTCCCAACAATATCGTACTGAACATTTAGATGGGAAATCATTTTCGTGAAATAGGAGTCATTTAGCTAAGCGAGGAGAACGAGACGCAAGAATTGACCTCAGAATCCACGAGAGTTGAGAAGAGCTAGGTGAATCACAGCACTGTAATGTCAACACACAGGAATACTCGAAGGATCTAGATGCTAGAGTGGTGCCACAATATTGTAGAAACCTACTCACGGGTGTATCTACCACGAAACGCACAGAAGCAATACCAGACTAAATATTACAACTAGCAGATGACATCACATAGCCCTCACATCACAACTAAAATAGCTTGGTGCAACAATTGACAAGATATATATGAGCCATATCCAACATAGCTACGCTCGACAGAACAGAAATGTCGTCTCTCCACTTCAAAAAGTCATACAATCTACTATTTCCACCACCAAGATGTCACATCCAGTAATCAGTAAGTTAGATTCCAGCTGAAGAGAAAATCGGCGAATACGTCTTGGCAGTGCACTACATTATGATTACAACGGCAAAGTACATTCACAAACAGCTGTCGAGCGAAACGACTGACTTCAGTACAGGTTGAAGACCACAATTAGAAAAGGCTATTCGAGTGATCTCATTTTGTAGAGATCAGTAAAGTCTTCAATACTAGAGGTATACACTAAAATAAAGAAAATTGCTACTACAATCATATTAAAGCATTATATTTTATCAGCGGACACTAAATTATGCTTCCACAGACATCCCCAACTTCCTAATAACGAAAGAGATTATATTGATAAAAAAACTATAAAATATCAACCAATAACAAGCACTTATTTATAGAATTAAATATAGTGAATATTACATCTACTTACATATTTATCCAATCACTTAACATATCTAATACGATTAAAACTATAAAATCTACATATTATTAATTTAAAAACACTATTGGAATATGATTAAATCATAACTAATTCTCTCTCTTTGCTATACTCAATAATACTAAATATATTAATCCCTATATAACATTATTCAATGTCTAAATACACCGAATCTCTCTAAATCCTACTATCAAGACACTCTAATAATACTAATAACTCCTATTCT
Source organism: Trachelipus rathkii (assembly GCA_015478945.1). Taxonomy (NCBI): domain Eukaryota; kingdom Metazoa; phylum Arthropoda; class Malacostraca; order Isopoda; family Trachelipodidae; genus Trachelipus; species Trachelipus rathkii. The sequence continues at coordinate 34,998 of JABUQX010037040.1, read as the reverse complement.
CTTCATCCAATGATACATCTATTTATTATAAATACATATATACTCAATATGTTACATCATCTCTCATAAATATATATAATACCAATTAATACTATAATCTACAATTACCAGTATCTCACGATACTTCCTAACCTCACGAAATATAATATTAAAATTACTAATTATTAAATAGAATAAATAAAGACCATGAATATTCAATACTAAATTAATAACTAATATATTTACGAGATACATTATATTTAATCATTCCGAAATAGCTCCAGTGAATTTCTTTCTTCTCTCCAGACCATGCAATCATTCTTGACCACTAATATGTGACGTATACATCATCCTCTAAATTTGACTTAATTACTATTTTAACAAAGAATTTATTAACTTTAAATTACCTAGGCCTAATTAGATAACATAATATTGTTCTCTTATATTTCATGACTTTATACAAGATTGACACCGATGTAACGCACAGTCTCTCGTGCTTATCTCTGTGATATTGTACTCGCGCATTTTTAACCTCATTTCCACCAGTACACTCTTTGAAAGAACTGTCTGCACAGCCTTCGGCAGATGCCGCATCCGATATCTCTAAGTGGAGATATTAGCGAAATCCGGCATTGCGTCGATGTAGGCTCCGGCGAAGATACCTGCGGGCAGATGATCGAGATCACGCTGAATAACAGGCGTTGACCAATTGAAGATTGGCTGATAGAAGGTTGGGTACATTACTCAGGTTACTCACTATAATTACTACTAAAATATTTATAGTATATATATTTTATTATTTACATGACGTGAGTACATATCATATACTATCTTACATCTAGCGCCCAATAAGTAGGACATAACAATAATATAATTATTTTATGATTACTATTTTATATATTATTAATATATAAGTAATATTATATATTATTATAATATAATTATTATATTATAATATTTATTATATAATTAATAATTATATTTATATATATATATATAATTAGTAATTATATATATATATATATATATATTATTATAATATATATATATATATTAATATATTATTATAATAAATATAATATTAATTATGATATATTAAATATAAACTGTATTATATCGAATATATGAATCAGTTTTCAAGGTTAAATATTAGGCAATTATATATATTGTAGTACATTATTTATTAATAAGTAATGCTCGATGATACTTAACACTTTTTGTTTTTATTTAAGTATTTGCAAATAAGTATCCATTATTTGATCTGTAATATATAATCGTATACAAAACATACGAATATCTGCGATCTGTGCTCACATCATGATCTTTCCAAGTCATTAGAGATATAAGCTCTCGAAACTAGAATAATGATATCTCTGAAGGTTAATCGAATTAATATGTTGACTAATTGGCTAGTGCTTATCTAATTTTAGACTAACAATTTAATGTTTATAGGAAATAAAGGATTATAATTTTAATGTATAATGAGCATATTACTCAGATAATAATTATTTTCTACCGCTTTTAATAAAAAAAGAGTTAAATTAATTATAAGTTGATTTTATCCTTTATTTGAGTAAATTCATTCTACAAATTTGCTTAACAAATCACATAAAGACTCATTAGAAATATCCTTTACATGATGTCCAGACTCTGCGTGGACACAAATACACACAAATCCACAAATTGACTTTTCACATGATATGGATCGATTCAATTATTAAGTCTTATTCTTGTATCCTTAGAAAATTTGTTATATATTTGGCAAAAATTTCATAAAAAGTAACATGAGCAGGTCAGCATATCAATAAATAGACTGAAAACCCTCAAAAACAAATCCCTCAAAGTTGATTGACATTGCCAAGCAATAAAAACACAATGTTACTTTCCACGCTCGACCAGGGATTTTCTAAATCAAGAACCCCTTAATAAAATATATCTGTTGAACCGGGTTTTATACACGAATCAGATATACAACCGCGGGTGCTCCACATCATAGAATCTGTTGGGTTGACTTGCACTGATCCGTGACAACTGAATTAGCGTGCGACTCGTGATAGTTGCCTCTGGTAGAGCACTTATTCTTCTTTCCAGTTAAGTTATTTATTCGCACTCGGTATTAGAAACCAGTAATTTTGAGTTCTATCAAAGCGAGCTTTCGAAATCCTTATTCGCACTTCTTAATGGCTAGTCTCACTTTTCATGTTCACTATTCGGCCTGTGAATGATTTCCTCTTGGGTTGATTAAATTTTTTTAAGAACTTTGCTTCGACTCGACGTCCAATATAAATAATTAGACCACATTACCGCTCCCCCTGACCGTTTCCTCCCGTGATGTCCTCGCAGGAAATAGAGAAGAAACTGTTCTAACGGGTAGATGCAGATTTGAAGGACGACATTTCCAAGGGATAAACAGTTTGATGTTACTCCAAAGTAATTGCATTTTATTACAATATCTATTAATATAAATACGACCTCTCTAGTTAGGCTATCTTCGGATGTCGCTACTATAATCTCAAGTCCTAAAGAGGAGAGAATCGATGGAGTGGAATATTGCATCGCTCTTATGTTCACGTCTCTCGGGGCTATTAGAGCTGAATTAATCATGATAATTATTCTTAGGCAAAGCTTTATTGACGGTCTTCGTTTGTATATGGCATGGTGTCATAAGTTTCTATATCATAAAGTTCAACCCACTTAATTTATATATTATGACAATTTTGTGCTTCACGAATTTTTTTCATGCCTGTTGTTGGTCCGTTAATTCTGGAAGTCACTTTTAGAAGTTGTTAATGGGGCTCCAAGATTTTCAGGGTTAACCCTTGTCACCTAAGCATATTGTTGTTTAATCGTGCCTTTAATTTATCAAGTTCTGATCAGGGATACTAGTTTAAACCTTGAAAGGATTTTCAAATTTAATTGATCGTCTTCATTAACTAAATATGCCACCATACAATATACTTTTTTGAATAACTCTTGTTGGACTTATTTAAATGTCATGTTTTCACGTTGACTGGGACTTGTTGCCTTCTGTGTCAAAGCAAGATTGAAACTTATTGACATGCTCAAACCATCCAAAATTTGGTAAAAAACGTTAATTTGTCATTTGATCGCGCGACCTAGCTGACGCCGCATCAAATTGATTCACTGATACTTCAGTACTTATCAGATGGGAAGATTTTATAAGATGTACTAAGCCCTCGGAATAAATAACTTACATAATCTCAACATGAGTATAAATACTAGTCATAACGAGAGATTCATATATAATGCAGACTATGCACGTCTTTTGACAAGTAAGGATATAACTACAGATTCCATCAAGAAAAGAACAATCTCACGTATACACAGACGACGCTTATTGGTCAACTGTTACAATAAGCGATCCATCATCGTATATTAGTCAAACCTTTTGTGTGGAAGAGACATGGTATATGTTTAGTACATAATTCCCGTATGCACAAACACTCGAGGGGACGACCCGCGCACCTAAGCTGTACAGAGGAACACACTAAACGTTATTCTTACTCGTGTCATATTCATCAATATGCCCCGCTCATTCTTGTAAGACCTATCTGATCAGTCACTTAGAACTATATATACTCATACATTGATTAGTGTACATATTCGGCTCCATTATAACATTATAGATTTGGCTCACTATATATTACGTAATAATACATATTATTATAAGCATATTATTGTGTACATGTTGCTCAATCAATCAACCATAGCAATATTACGCTAGTATTACTCAGAGATCGTTACGCTAATTCGAAAGTTTCTTTTGTTTAAATTAGTTATTTATTTCATCTTCTACGAGAAATCCGATACTGTTTTATTGTGAGCCGTCTTATAATCTAATATATTCATTTACTAGAAGCCATCCGTTCCTTAATGTCTATACAAATAGCATCTACTTGTCCTAATGAGCTTCACTGATATTGATCATATTACCAGCGTAGAAAGCCTTCAATCTGAGCTGTTAGCAAAATGGAAACAGCCAATATAGATAACTACAATACATATATGGCCTCGTAGTATATAAATATTAATCGGCAATGTGGATATTTCCTCGATTAATCACAATCATTAATACTAGTCATATAAACATTTTTTCAACCACTTAAATAGTATACTGTTGGAATCACTCATGTGATTATTCCATCTTTCAATTGTGATTTACAATGTAGATCCTAGATATCTAGCATAGAACATTTATAATTCCATGCCATTCAAATCTATAATTACCAAGCTAGCACCCTTCTTTCACCAGCCTATTATGCTATGTTTACATGCGACTTATATTGTATTCGGTAATGCTCAGGAATACACGAAATTATAAGAGCATACTTAAGTTTTTGATATTTTATAAAAATAAACCATTTTATATATATATATATGTCTCATAACTTCTCTATTCACTCCAGACTATACTTATATGTTTCTTGTGATCTGACAGATATTTCTATGTACAGTAGTTCTATCTCGAATCAGGATATACAATATATAGTATTATCGCCTTCACTCTATCTTATCGGAGAAGATCTCCCAGAACTGTTTTTATATCTATGAAATACTACTTGTCAGAAATATATAGCTTTCTCGTTAAGAAAATTAGATGTATAATCGCGTCATTATAAATTATTATTATTATATACTATATTATAAATATAATAATATAATATTATAATATATATATATTATTATATTATATAATTTATTATATTATATATATTTATATTATATTATATATATATATATATATTAAGTATACTATATATATTATATATTATATCAATGAGCGTATTTATAATTAAGCATGGGTGGACCTGCTAATGTGGCTCCGTGGACCAGTGCGTGACTAATTCTGGAGGGCGGCATGATTCTTAGGGTCACTCGGATAATATATTTATATAAAATATATATTCATGTACTTATCATTTGTGTATTATTACATTTATCATGTCTAAATATTCTAGATGATCCTCTATATTCCCACAGAAAATAAGAGATTTCGAACTCAATTGCGTTGACAGAGAAGAAACCTATCTATCACTTCTAGTTGTATAAACAATATGGTGAGCTAGCAAAGTTTATAAGCAGTATTAATTCGTGGATGTAGATCTGATTACGAAGAATGGCTTGAGCGCAATCACACTCTAAATATACCAATAACCGAACCTCAAAGACATCATGTCAGATATAGAGAGCAAGAAGGTAGCACATAGCTATAATTCGCACTCGGGCAGTGTTCGTAGAGACATAGAGTGAGACGGACGAACTCAACTATCCATTCTATATCTACAAACGACAAAATGAATATCTCTCAATCGTATGCAGTGCGGTAAATGAATCTAGATATTTAACTTAAAAATTAATTTGATGGATGAACGGATACACGGTGAATTCGTAACATATTAACTGCAGTTATCTGACTTCTTACGTTACTGATCGATTGAATAGTAGCAGGTAACGAAGCACTAGGTAGAAAGAGAGTCTTCTGTTACCATACTCGATGATCGCACTCTCTCTATTATGAGATAGATTATTACACACGCGTATATTATAACTATTGACAATAAATTCTGGATTGAGATTTCTTAATGGGATATTTCAGACATAGATATTTATTCTATGTTAAGTCTCTATGTTAGTTATTGTATCTCTCAGTATAAAATGTAATTACTTTAACATTGTTAATGTCTTTTTTGAATCGAAGGAACTGTGTGAAATGGAGATCGAGGTGTGAAATCGTTTATATTAGCTATTCGATGTACTTTTAAACAGTGCATAGATTTCTTACGTATTATTTGGACAGTTTCAAAATTGTGTGTTGTAATGTTATATCTAGTTTTTGTTATCAGCAATACCATATTAACGATGTGTACTACAATGGATCACAAGATGATCCATATGATCATGAAAATTCCGTTCGCCATCGTGATGTATGTGATGTGCTGTGAAATGATAACTAGAGTAATTCTTATGTAGAGTGAACAGCAGCTTGCTCTCTCAATTAGAGAAGTAAGACAGTTTAAGAAAGCACACAAGAAGATGTATTGTGTATTAAGAAGACTTTCTCGTGAGATTTACTCATTCAAGTGCTCGAATGATGAATTTAAGGTGCCCTGATGGTCTCTCACTCGAAATTTGAGCTATTTTATGAAGTGTTTGCGGTACTTTCTGATTGTGCAAGTTTATCGCATTTTATATTGTTTATTTAACTCAAAAAACTCTTACCTCTGAATCAATACTCAATCTGTCAATGTATCTGCGCAAAGGAAGACCATCTATTTCGTCCTATTCATTAGTATCTTTTCGGAGCTATGTGATTATATTCTATGAGCTAGTAGATATGTGTAAGTGCTTCGCTCTAGTAGAGAATAGTAGAAAGAATAATAATACAGTGACATTATAAATTAGCTTATCTCTCAGATCTTTTAAAGTTTAGATTGTGATTTCATTTGAAAAAGTTCTCATTATATTGCTCAGTGCTAGAAGCTTTTTTCTCAATTTCTAGTATTATGTCTAATCAATAAGGATCACTAGTTCTTACGATAGAAGCGTTTTAGATTTTATTAAATCTCTCACTAGATTTTTATACATGGTTACATTAGAGAGAGTATTACAGCGACATGATGGTTTTCTTAAGAACATCTCAATGTGATCTCGCATGACTGATCCATATCCTTATGCTCAGTGTGCGTTGGTCAAAGCGTTATGATAATGCTTGTACTACTCTCGTAGAAATATCAATATTCTTTTGGCTCAGACAACAAGTAATTATAATTAGGTCTCACCACAATACTTAGCACAGTAATTTACATATCGGATGTTAGCTTATTCTCTCACAGTTGTGAGTGAGGCGATAGCTTTGCTATTGTCGAAACAGAGCGGCTTTCTCGTTTATATCTGCTCTCTTGCTGTATGCTGTGATTATTCTTTATTACCTTTTTTACCTAATACTCCTTGACAACTTTGGTCATTTACCTGTACTTTTTTTCTTTCAGCTCTATTATTCTCGCATCGGCTCTGTGGTTTTCGTTCGGCATATGATCTTGGGTGTGCTTCAGAAGGTATTACTGAGTCGAGGAAAACTAGTCGGAAGGTGGCTCAGCTCTGAGAGTTCTAGAGAGCTTGATTAATGTCTGAACAAAGGTTTAGGAGGTATTGGTTAGCTCTCGAATTCTTGTGTGGTTGTTATATAAATCTGAAAGATAGGTGACTAAAGGCCAGTAAGCTGTCAGAAAGGTAAGACCAATTTGAAAAAAAAGCTTGAGTTATTCACCTGACAATTACTCTTTTGTGTAGGTGTTAATAAGGAAATATTACCTTAAAAGATTGATAATATTGTAACATAAAAAATTGCAATCCCGAAGATATGAGATCTTGGCCACCGTTATTAATTTGCACAACTCGCTGATGTAAATTAGTTAATGAAATTAGGTTCATTTAGAAACCTACGAAAATTGTGCAAAAAAAAAATTGATAAACTATGAACAAAGAAAGAATTTAAAAT
>JABUQX010037040.1:0-22500 GCA_015478945.1 Trachelipus rathkii | reverse complement strand
ATACCTTGGCTCACCCATACTAGCGATCGCCTTATAAAAATCAAGCATTCGTCCTTCCAAAAACTCCCCTAACTCTTTCACCCAAAACACTTTATTTTCATCGAATTTGTCCTTACAGTATCTTTCATACTCCAAGAAAAATTCACCCACATCCTTAGTCCCGTAAACATTATATTTGTTGATTCTAGGAATGTCCCTAATAAGTACACTCTTCGAAACTTTGACATTGGAAGAACTGGACGAGTCCTCTGACCTGGTATCGTCATCATCATTCACTCCCACTTCCTCATTCGTACTGCTGTATAAAGAGTCTATACTCTTACTCTTAGCTAGCACTCTTCTTTCTATGCCATTCTTATTACTTTGACGTCTTCTTCTTCTTTATCCTTTTCTCTCTTTCCTTCTTGTCTTCTGTCTCTCTCTTCCCATCCTTCTTTTCACTTCAAGACCATTACATCCATTAATCCATTCACAAACCTGCCACCATTCCCTTTCACATTCTCTATTATCTACTATCCTTAGTAGTAGAGTAACCTTCTGTTTTCACCTTTCTCCTCTCAATCCACTTCGCAAATCCTGTTAATAGTTGCATCCACACGAGACATTAACTCATCCACTCGTGAAGGAAATTTTCTCTTCCATTCTCTCTTCCATTCTTCTTTCCATCTCTCTCATTCCTTCTGATAATACTCTCTACCTATAACTCTAAAATCTTTCATATCTCTTTTCCTTCTTATCGAATGCTCCTATCCATCTTTCAACCTCAATATCAATTTCCCTACTGTACTCAATCCTTGCTGTCATTTTGTTCCCCTTGTCTTCCGTCAGAGAAGCCCCACGTGTGCGCCAGAAATATTTGTGGATTCATTCTCCACAATATGTGTGGGTTCGATCCCGCTCACTATCCAAGTGTCGTGGTCTATCCTAACGAGAATAAAAACAACAACAGTAAGACAAAAAAAACATAGGAAAACACAGAACAAACAAAACCATAAGAATTTATTGAACAAAATACAAACACAATCCTAATTCTTCTCACACAACACCCGCTAAGATTGTCCACCGATATCAATAATACCGATACCGAAACAATTCGCCGATACCGATACACTCTGCGATACCGATACAATCTGATTACCGATCACAATAACCTTAATTCAAAATTTATTAACTTAATCCTAAAAAAGATAACCGTAATCCTAAAAAATATAACCTTTATCCTATCAATTGCCTCGGAATCTCAAGAACATCATTGAGTTTAACATATATAACATATATCTAAAAAATAAAATTAAATATATACAAAATACCAAATATAATAATAGTTCTTGGGGGGCGCCACGTTTATGTCTTCTATTTTTTTCTTTCTATCTATAGTCTCTTGTTTTCAATCCCTATTTATTAATTTATCCACTATTTAATTTTTTAATTGTTTTCGATATTCACTTTTATAATAGTCTTTTTCTATTTAGAATTTTCAAATAATTTCTGTTTATTTCAATTTATTTGTTATATAAGTCTTTTTCTATTTTTCTATTTAGAATTTTCAAAAGCTGTAATTTCTTTTTATTTCAATTTATTTTATACAATATTTACAAAATGCTCAGCAGTTGAGCGGAGATCAGCCGTTGATCCAGGGTTTCACTCCAGTAGAAGCCAAACAAAAAAAGCCAGGAAAAAATGGAGAAGAAAAATAAACTTCTAAACATTATGAAACTTGCAAATAATAAATATAAATAATAATAACGATATAGAAGAAAAAATCATTCAAAGTATTGTTACTTTAACGTACAAATGTCATTAAATTCTCAATTCATTAAAATAAATAATAAATTAAAAAATTGCCTTAAAAGCAAATAATGAAAGGCCAAACCATAAAATAAATGAAGCAGTCAAAGTTCATAGAGCAACCAAATTGCATAATGCCAATTGAAATCAAATTTAGTATCAATCACGGTTAAAAATTTAAATTACCTTAAACCATCAAAAAATAGAATGAAAAACAATAATGCAAATAAATAAATAAATACTACCAATAATTTGTAGATTATTTTCTATAATAATTTTGCTCCTGACTCTTCAACCCCTGACAATCCGTGAAACGAAACACACGAAAAAACAGCCAACTGAAAAACAATTACACCTTAAAGATTTTCACTCCTTTATAAATAAAAATAACCATAAGTTGAAAATAATAAATAATGCATCTAATTAATAATAATAATAATAATAATTAATAATAATAATAATAAAATAAAAAATAAATAAATTCCTACCCCCTGGACATATCAACAAGCTTTGTTCCTTCCCTCATAGTTGAGTTCACTGCCTCTTAAAACTCTTGAAACGAACGATGAACCAAAACTAAAAAATAGAAAAAAACTAACCTTTAAAAAAAAAATTATTCGCATCACACACATTACATAATAATAATAATAAAATCAATAATAATGCATAGACGTAATAAGAATAAAGCAAAAAAAATAAATACATCAACAGATGCATCTAATATTATTTATTACCTTTTCTCGTCAGCGTGAAATCGTCAATCTCTCGTGTGCACACCACATATCCAAAAACAGTAAGCCAAACAATATTTAAACAAAAAAAATATAATACCCTCTGGTGAAACCACTGTGCTTCAGCACTCGGGTATAAAATGAAAGAAAAAAACTAGAAGTCAAACAAGGCAAAAAAAAACAATAACAAGTAACATCAAACACACCACTCTACTTGCCATCTAATAGAAATTCGGACTCGCGCCGCGAGAGGAAAAAGAAAAAACAAGGTAACCAACTAACCGAAGATAAATAAAAGAAAACATAGCGGCCAGTAATCTTATTCAAGTGAGCTCCTAATTCCTATTAGGATGCAAGAGAGTGTGTGTTTGATGTTATGTCTTTTGTTTTTTTTTGACTTGTTGACTTCTTAAGTTTTTTTTTCCTTTCCAGTGTTATACTCCGAGTGCCTGAAGCACAGTGCGTTTCTCACCAGAGGGTATATATATTTTTTGTTTAATATAATGTTGCTTAATTTTTTGACTGTGGTGGTGCACACGAGAAGATTGACGATTTCACGCTTGACGAGAGAAGTGAATTAAATAATATTTTTTACTTAAATATGTGATAGAATTGCGTGTTGCTGGGTACAGCTTCCTTAGTATCCTCAAAATTATTTAGAATTAAGTAATATGTCATGTGAATGAATTCATTTTTCAAATTCATTTTCTATTTTTAGTTTTGTCCTTGTTCGTTCCAATAGTTTGACTGTGGTGTGCTCCTCCCTACTCAGCCTGAGGGGTAACAAGCTGTTGATTGTCAGGTAGAATTATCTTATTTATTATTATTATAATTATTATATTATTATTATTATTATTTTATAAGTGATTGGTACTTTTATTAGTATGGTTATATGAAACGCAAATAGAATAAAAGGATTAAGGTCAACTTCATTGACAGTGGACTTTTTTTTTCTTATAATCGTTTCGTTATCACTTATTATCATGGGTTGAAGAGTCAGATGATTTGTCAGAGCGTGCGCCTTGTCCTGTTAGGTAAGGAGATTATTTATTTATTTACTTTACTTTTTATTGTATTTATTTTTCATGAACACGAATTTTTATTTTAACGTGATTGCTACCTAATTTGATTTCAATTGCATTATGCAATTTGCGTTGCTCTATGACTTTGATTGCTTCATTTAATTTATGGCTTTGCTTTCATTATTTGCTTTGAAGAATATTTAAAAAATGTCAACTGACTTGATATAGAAGAATTTAATGACACTTTAGAAACGCTAATGGAATAATTTCAATGTTTTTTTTTATATTATCGTTACAATTTCTTATATTTATTTTTGCTAAGTTTCATAATGTTTAGAATGTTTTTTTTCTTCTCCAGTTTTTTTTTCCTGGCTTTTTTTGTTTGGCTTCTACTGGAGTGAAACCCTGGATCAACGGCTGATCTCCGCTTCAACTTGCTGAGGCATTTGTAAATATTGTATAAAGTTAAAATTGAAAATAAAAAAAAATGCCGCGTTTGAAAAATTTTAACAGTTGAAAAATAGAAAAAAAATTATATTCAGGCAAATTGCGAAAACAGAAAATATTATTCTAAGATATGAAAGGCTGGTAGAATCAGAAAGTGAAAATAGAAAATATTATTAAATTAAATAACTTAAAATTTATAAAAAAAAATTGAAAATAATTATAATTGCTTAGTTAGAAAGAAAGAAAAAGATTTAGAAGGATTCTACGTAATAGCGTGCCCCGCCCCCCCAAGCTATGATTTAGAGATTGTATTTGTATATTATAGTAGTTTTTAGAGTTAGTTTGTTAGGTATATGTTAAACTCAGTGATATGAGTTCTTATGATTCCGAGAATATAGGATTAAGGTTATATTTTTTATATATCTGGTTATCTGGATTAAGGTTTGGTAATAAGTTAGATCATTAATGTGTTGTATCTCGTAGTCAATTTGAGTTCGTTTTTATCGTCATGTTGTATCGGTGGGGGTATCTGCGGAATTGTGTTCGTGGTACGTATTAAGTCCATTAGAATTTATTAGTTTATCTGGACTATGATAATAATGTGGTTTGTTGTCGAGGTTAAGATAATTATGTTGTTTTTTCAATATATATTCTATTTTTTTTTTTCTTTTTTTTTCTTTTTTGTCTTCCTTCTTTTTTATCTCTCTTTAGGATATCTCTCTACACAATTTTTTTTTTTTATAATTGAGCGGTGAATTCTAACTCTCACCCACAGTATTGTGATATATATATTCTCATATCATTATTCTGCGCCCAATCTCTCTCTATCTATATATCTATAATACAATATATATATATATGTTTTAGTTTATTTATTATCTATTTATATATTAATATTTATTATTATAATTTATTGTTATATATACATCAAAATATATAATATAATATATATATAGATTTTAATGATATATGAGTTATTATATTCAGATATGATATATGAGAATATAAGGACGAATGGAAGTTATATATAATTTAATTTTATTAATAATTCTCACTATTTATTATTTAATGTTTCTCTCTCTTTGTATGATTCATTAAAACCTTAGAGTATTTGCGAAAGGATTTAGGAAAAAGGTTGTTAAAAAAACAGATATTTTTTTTATATCTACTCCTTAGTGATTATATATATAAATATATATATATAAGTTTTTAATGTGACATTGTTTGAATTATTTAAAGGCATTTAGAGGTTAATGAATAAAGTTATATATATATTTATATATATAAAGAAACAAAAAGAAAGAGAAAAGGATCAAGAAGAAGAAGAAGAACTGTTAATAGAAGCATGAAAAGAAGAATAATACAATATATATATTATATATCTCTTTATATATCAGTGCAAGTGTGAGTGTATATATATTATCTATCTCAGGTCAGAGACTCGATCCATTCCTCCAACTCTATATATATTTGGTAGTTTGTTTAGCGTAACATTCCTTAATAATTCATACATATATTTTATATATGTTTTACGACTAAGGATTTGTGGTGATGATTTGTTTCTAGATGAAAGAGATCTAAGGACAAAATCTATGAATATATAATATTTTTTTGTTTGATAATATTTTTAGTTATTTTTTTGTTTTTTGAATGACAAATTGCTTTATTTATTAATTTCTTATTTTATATGTGTAGCGATGTAGAAGTGGTAAAAGAGAATAATATGTGTAATCAATATATAGAGTGAAAGGAGTGGTAAAATATCGAAAAGTGCATGATTTCAATAAAGCTAGAAAGGGAAAGAGTGAAAGATTATATATATATAATACTTTTTTCTCTATATGAAATTTTTTGAATTGAGGAGTGATTGATAATAAAAGGTTATGAAGAAGTTTTTATAAACTATCCATCCGCAGTCGGAATTTAAAAATGCAAGGAGAAAAGAGATATATATATATTTGGCGTGACGTCACGAGGTAAAAAATTTGTTTTGTGATGGATATTTTAGTAGATGTTAAATTTATCATAATCGCAATTTATAACTATGTATATGAAATACTGTTTTTATGTTTTTTATTAGTTGCACTGTGAATTTTGTGATATTAGAGGTCAACGGTTTTCTTGCTCCTCTTTTAGACAATCATTATAGTATATGCTCTGAGATTAGCAAACCCCTATGATTTTTGATGTGTTTGTGTTTTAAATTTGTTTTTTTTTTTTTTTTTTAAGTTTAGTAATATTTGATGGATTTTTGTTTGGATTGGTATTGATAGACAGTTCCTTGTGATATGCGTTATGTTTTTTTAAATTTATATTAGACAAAGTTTTTGGTTTTTTAAATGAAAACAAAAGGGTGATGAAGTTTTTTTTTAAGGGGCTTTTTTATTAACCAAGGGAATGTTGATTAGGAAATGTGATGGAAACAGAGAGACGAGGTATATAGACGTAGATGTCATATTTTTGTTTTTGTTATATTATGTGACTCTTATCTATATCTAAGCAATTTTTTTTTCATTTATTGTTTTAGCTTTCTATTTTTGTGGTCAGAGTTTCCTATTTTTTGTTCTATGATATACTGCCGAATCTAGACCTGTCAAAGGTGTGCTTTTTTTTTTATATTTTCTATTGTAGTTATCTCGTTTTTCGGACTGGTGATGGGGTGTCGGTTTGTTCAAGGTGTGTTTTATGTAGATATTTTATTAATAGCTTGTATCGGTGGAATTGTTAGAGTTAAGGTGTCATTTTCCGAGTATTATTTTATGGTTGCGCTCCGGTGAATTACATGTTAGGTCAATTTGGGCAATGATGGGAATGGGGCAGTTTGATGTTGATTAGTTGTGATATAACGTCAGGGAGTATGAATTCGGGGTACAGTGTATTGGTATTGTATATAGCAATATGCCTATGTTTTCTATTAGTTGGTACTGGCGCATATATTTTCCCGAGCAGCCTAACAGTAATAGGACTGAAATGTAAATGACTTGTGAGTAAGCAAAATTTGAATAATCATATAGGATGTGCGGAAACGAGAAGGCAGTGTTTACAGATGGGCCCTTCATGCTTTGAATGGAGTGCAAGTGGTAGAAATGTGTTGAGTATGGATTGTTTTGGCTAGTCAGTGGGGATGAAGTGCATGATATTAACGTTTATGTGAGATTGATTGAGAGCTTGATTGATACGGGTGTATGCGTCAGGTGGTGTATAAAAGCGCGTGTATATAGAATATATAAGGAGGAGAAAGAAGTCAGGAAAGGGAATATTAAGGGGATAAAACATTGATACCGGTAGTGATTAAATAAGGAGAGAATGTTAGATTGGTGGAATAGTTAAGGTATGGAAGGACTGATTTTTATTGATAACAGTAAAATGAGAAGTATATTCGTTTCTAGGTTCATAAGTTTTGAGTGTGAACTTGGGATAAGTTATCATCCGACGGTGAGATGATAAGAGAAAAAGATGAATAAAAGGAGTGGGGAGATGTCAGATGTATGTGAATAAGGTAGAAATGGAACGTAAATGTAAAGTGTGAATTGTGCTTTAAAATGTCTTTGAAAACTTGATGGAAGATACGTGTGAAAGTAGGATGAATACGAATGTAGGGTGTATGTAGTACAGAACTTAATTAGCACGTTTCTGGTGGCTGTTATGATGCTAGTTGGTATAGGTTATTACACATTTGTAAAAAGGCTTATTAGGCAGTATTTGACGGTAATAATATGAACTAATCCTAGGTATGTCTGCAGAAAGGTGCCTGAGTGAAAAATTAAGAGAGTGAGACGGTTATTAAGTGGTGAGTATTTGGCAGTTTGTATCGTTTGGTGATTAAGCATTACGAGAGTGAAATGAATGCTGTGTGTGTTGCTTGTATATTGAGAAGAAAGGTTGGTGTATGATGAAATGGGTACAAAGTGCGATGTCTGAAGGTATGAATGAAGTAAGGAGACAAAAGAATCTGTTGACGTATATTGTGGGAAGAGGAAGCGCATAAAGCAAAGGCGATGAGATTTGGGCGTGCGACAATGATTGCCTGGCACTTTCCTAAGAATCTATCGAGTACACCCCCATATACCAGCGACCTCTCACTTTTCTCCCCCTGTTGCAATGAATTGAAGAGCAGTGCAAGAGTTAGATGCAATATGGTGTTGAAGAGAGTTTGAGTTCCTTGAAATAGTCCGATTTGCCTGTGAGAAAACCTTGATCGACGCTCGAGGTTGTTGTATTGATTTATCTTATAGGTGAATGAAAAGACTGGAAAGATAGGTCCTATGTGTTGTAGTGTCAGAATGTGTGATATAGTAGTATGGTATGTAAAATCTTACGAATAATGGACTCTGGCGTGGATCATTATCAGATGCCAGCTGAAGAGAATAGAGGGTGTGACTGCATTGTCAGACTGCTAATCTGCATATCAGTTAGGAATTTAGCTTTGGTTCGGCCAATGCTCCGGCAGCTTTTCAAGCGATGAATTGGTTATTGAACTGATTTCCTTAGCAAGAATTGATGGTGTTTATAATATATAATATGATGACTGAGACTTCTCTGCATTTTGAAGTATTGAATATTTATGTGAAAAGTTTAGATTGGGTATACAAAGTGAAAGTTGGAGAAATGTGATATGTTTGCGATAGGTTGAATTTTTAGACACAAGGTTAGTGCGACGGGTTGAAGAAAGCGGAAAAGTTGTTGAAAAAGATAGAATTTTCAACCTAGGAATTAGAATTGAGGGATTTTTAGTTTGAGATTATTGGAAGAATTTATGATAAGATTTTTTGGTAATAAACCTTTTGACTGAGACTGGTAAAAAGAAGGTTACGATTTGAAATGGAATACCAATATGATCGAACGTCTTTGAAAAGTGAAAGCAGAACTGCGTAAAGATGAGTAGAATTAGCACTACCCTGATTACCATGTGAGTGATGCTAAGCCACTGGAAGTGTAAACAGATGCATTGCTTTTGTATGGGAGAGTGTTTGATGAAGAAGAGTTCGTGAGAAAACGATGATATGCATAGTTTCAAACAGCGTTTAGTATGACGGAGCGAAAGTACTTCCCACGATTGAAAGAGAGTTGGCTGCTTTAGGTTTTGTCTGAAGTCGTTGCGTCCGTTTTTTTATGGGATTAAGTTTGCAGTGCGAACGAATCCAAGTCAAACCTTATTGTATTGCAGGAATGAGGACGGTTGATAGCAGGCTGTGCAAGGACGTTGAAATTGAGTTGATTTAACTATGTGGTTGAGCATGTCCCTGGTAAAGAAATGTGATAGCAATTAATCGTCAAGAATCCTGGGAGTGGAAAGAAATGATGAAAGGTATTAGTGATAACTCCAGAGACACATTACCTATGATATAATTAAAGGGAAAGGAAACTTAGAGTGGGTCGATTATCTATGTTTGAAACACGTAGTTTGTAATGTTTTAAAGGATTTCTAGCTCTCAGAATTAGAGCGATTTTAGATTATCGAGAAAGTGCCTGAGATATAAAAGATGCGAAGAAGTTAACTGAATGTTGTAAGAAGAAACCTGCGAGCAGAAAGGGAATTAGGAAGGTGAGACAGTATGTGAAGGAGTTGAAGACTATGTGTACTGTGGGTGTGAGTCCATTGCAAGAGGTGTTAATGGAATAGCAAATTAATATTTAAATGTAGATATGTGTGTGTGCATATACTGTACATAACAAGTAATATATCAGGAATGATGTATTGATCGCAAAGTGAAAATGAGTTGCATTTACACGTGTTTGAGTGTACATTATAATTGAGGTAATAGAGAATAAGACTTTATGAAGAAGTATTGTGTTGGAAAAGGGAAGAGTACAGAAGTGTATTATTGATGATAATTAGGGATGTGAAAATATTTGCCCAGTTAAATTAAAGATATTAGCTGTATTTGAGCATGGGAAGAGTGGAGAATGGAAGTGAAAGTGCCAGGATGCAAGTATAATTGTGGATTGATGACACTGGGGCTCAGACTTTCTTAGTTAATAGCATCGTGGTACGAGAGATTGAGCGAGGACTGGCAGATTCCTAGGAGAAACTTAGGGTGTATTATAGATAAAGGGATTGCCGTCAGGGGCATGATTAGTAGCTTAGAAGAGTTTGCTAATAAGTAGAATTAGAACAATTGGGAGAGGCTGAACATATGTTGTTGTGCATATGAAGAAGAACAAAATCCTTATTGTTTTCTGTTTGGATTAATTTTTTAAGAATGAATGGGTTGTCCGTAGATGTAGGAAAAATTGTTGAAAGGAAATCGAGAGGTAGTTAGAATGCCGAAGGGGAGTGTGCTGCTGACATTTTGTGGAATGGTTAGATGAGGTGCCTAGGATGAAAAATCTGCTAATATGAATCGATATCAAAGGTACATGCAAAGGACAGAACGTCCATATGGTATGTGAGTGCCGAAAATGCAATCTGTCATGGTAAAAGTGGTGTACGATGGGATCATGTGATAGAAGATATTTAGGATATTGCGAAAAAAGTTGTGTATGTGCGAATGTCTTATATATTAGGAAAGTGCAGAGAAGATGATTTGTAACTACCATGTTTTCTTGTGGTCGGAGCGTAGGTATGCATATATTGATCCATCGTAAGTATGACCATGGGCGACAATAAATTATTGGGAATGTATGAAAGAAGAAGTGTCTTAACCTTGGTTAGCAAAGTATCGTGAACGAATGTACGACTACCGTTCTCATAATGGAGGAAGTCAGAAAAAGGGAAGTATCAAAGAATGTATGTGAAACCTCCTGTGTTGCGAATGGACGTGAGTGAACCTTTTGAGTTGGTGGTGATTGATTGTGTTTCGTTACCATTGACTGCGAGTGGGTAGGAATGGTTGTGATTGTGGATCATAAGAGTAAGTTTGCAAATGCGATTATTATGTAAAAGATATAAAAACTAGTCGAAATGTGCTAACGTAGTGAAGAAGTTATTGTTACCAAGTTGTAGCTGTGTAAACCGAAGGCGCAAGTTGAGCGATAATGACCAGAGTTGTAGGCAGCGTTGAGGAAATGTTGATTGATTGGGGAATTGAGCATGTGAGGACTACCCCGTTATAGATGCCTTAGTTCGAATTTTTGCTGAATTGAAACAGTGACGAAACGGAGAATGTAACGAATGCATGATGTGAAAAGGAGAATGAATGGTATTATAGTCTGGAAGAGTTGGGCTATAAAATGACTGGTGCATAGCAGGCAACTTATCCCGGTATGTCATGTAATAATTTTGAAAGTTTTGTTAAAAACCTTGTGGATGCCTGAAGTGTAGAAGTTAGAAAAGGAGTTAAGTTGCATTTAGTAGGAGATAAGTTTTGAAAAGTATTTGAAAAGTTTCCGAATGTAAGATGAGAGAGAAGTTTGAGGCACGCTATTATTGAAAAATTTGGTCGAATGCGGGTTATTATGTGTAAGAGAGAAGGATGGTATGTGAATATTTAGAGCGCATCAGTGCAGTTGAGGCCGTGGAGGGAGCCGCCTGGTATTTGAAGGCTCACCCAGTGTATGAGTTTTGAGGAATGATGATGAAAACGGACGAGAATGTGTAAGGAGTGTAAATACCTGGGTGAAAGCGATTAAGAGTTCAGTGTTGTTGAGAAAAAAGAAAAGGACGTAAAGCATAAACAGGACATTAAAAAGATGTTGTAGGACGATGAAAAGATGACTATTTTTCGTTTTTGGTGGTAATGGAGAAATGAACAAAATTTAAAAAAGTACGTATTACTGTATGTAAGTTTCCATTAGATGAGAGTGAAAGTGTGTTAGCAGGATGGATGTTAGGGATAGGAGTGTGAATATGAGAGTGAACACTGTGGATAAAATCGTATGAATTGGATGAATGAGTAATGAGATAAAATGCGGATGCAATGTGGAGAGAGATTGGTAAAAGACATTATTGGAAATTTCAAGGGAGTAAGTGGTTAGAGGATGAATGAAGTAAGAATTGTTGATTGTGAGAAAGTTTGAAAGTGAAAGAATAGGACGAAGTTCAAGAAATTAGTAGGCCGTGCACGCGAAGTAGAGGTCGAGTAGAAGAGTATGATTGGGTAATGAAAACTGACAATAGCAAGAATGAATATATGATGAATGATAGTTGGTGTGGTTCAAATATGATACAAACTAGGTGGGAGGGATGTGGTAATCTGTAGATAGGTAAGTATGTTTAAAATATAAGTCCATGATGAATGATAGTCAGCGGCCACTTTGAATTCGAAGGATGTTCAGGTATGTGAAGAGAGTCTATTTTTTGTATGTTTTTGTCACAGTAAGTTATGTTTTCCATGCTTATTATATTTATTTTATCTACCTGGGGATGCATTGAATTAAACGACTGCCAAACACGTTGGTGGTGCTTTGAAGCGCCATAAAGTTCGATTCCTGGCCTCATCTGGTTACCACCTGCATAGATAAGCACGTTAAAAAAAGGCGGGTATGTTAAAAGATAGGTATATTCAGTTATGGCATGTCTGTAGCGAGGGAATGAGGATTGTAGATGAGTGATGAGGTATCTGTATGGGTGTGAATCAGAGTGGGGTGGGGTGCACGAAGCTCACTTATAAGATTACTGCCGCTATCGTTTCTTTCATTATACTCGGTGTTGTTACCTTGGTTCTTTCTTTCTCTCGCGGCGCGAGCTACCGAACTTCCATAGATGGCATAGAGTGTTTGAGTGACTGTTTTGTTTTTTTGACTATTGTACTTCTTAGTTTTTTTTCTTTCCGTTTATACCGAGTGTCTGAACACACGTGTTCTACCAGAGCGGTTATATATTTTTTTCATAATAATGTTGGCTATGTTTGGATGAACTGTGTAGGTGCTACTACTGAGAAGATGACGATTCACGCTTGACGAAGAGAAAGTCAATATATTAATTTTTTACTTATAACAATTTTATTTTAATCTTTATACATTTTCCTTTTATTACTATTATATATATATTGTATTCTTATATATTATTAGTAATGTCGTGTGTGATGCGAATGAGTTCATTTTTTAAAGGTTCGTTTTTTCTAATTTTTAGATTTTCATCATCGTTCGTTTCAAGAGTTTGACTGTGGTGTGCTCCTCCCTACTCAGCCTAAGAACTAAGCTTGTATTCCAGAGTGTTAGACATTATCATTATTATTTTATTATAATATTATTTATATATTATATTATAAAGTATGATTATTATTATTTCCTTATGGTATTTTATTATGGTAAAGGATGAAAATCTTTAAGGTGTAATTGTTTATTCAGTTGGCTGTTTTTCTTTGTTTCGTTTCACTGATTGTCAGCGTTCAGATCATGAACGAATCTTTATATAGTAAAAAAAACAACTGGAATGATTATCCAACTAAGATATTTTATTATTATATTGCATTATTTTTTCATTTCTTATTTTTGATTTTTTGCAAATTATTTTATTAAAACTGATTACACCACCTTGATTCAATTGCATAGCCATCTGCGTTCTCCTATGACTTCTGATGCTTCATTTTAATTAATGGCTTGCTTTCAATTATTTGCTATAAGGCATTTTTAATTAATTATTTAAATTTGAAACGAATGCTGAAGATCATGAAATTAACTATCAAGAAACAACAGCTGACAAGTGATTTTTTTATCTATTACGTCTCATACCTTATTAATATCTTATTTTGCCAAGTTTCATCAATGTTTAGAATGTTTTCTTTGCTTCTCCAGTTTTTTCCTGGCTTTTTTTGATATTGCCTACTGGAGTGAAACCCTGAGATCAACGGCTGATCTGCCGCTCAACTGCTGAGCATTTTGTAATAAGTAAAAGTAAATTGAAATAAAAAGAAATGAAAACTCTTTATAATTCTAAATAGAAAAATAAAAAAGTAATTATATATAATAAATTGAAATAATGGCCAATTATTTTCAAAAAATTGTTAAAGAAAGTCAATTATAAATATTATAAAGTGAAAATTAAGAAAAATAAAAAGAAAAAAAGTGAAAATTAAGTTAAAAACATAGTTGTCTATTAGTTAAAACCGATACAAAATAAAAAAATAGAAGAAAAATCTAACGTGCCCCCCCCCCCCCCAACTATATATATATATATTTTGTATTATTTAAATTTTATTATTATAGGATATATGTTATATATGTTAAACTCAATGATGTTCTTGAGATTCCGAGGCAATTGATAGGATTAAGTTAGGGATCTCATTAGCCCCTAATTTATTTAGATTAAGTTAATAAGTTCTAGTTGAACATTGTAATATCAGATTTGTATCGTATCGGCAGAGTTATCGGTATCGGCAAAATTGTACCGATATCGGTATTTAACCATTAGAATTATTAGTATTGGCCAATAAAACTTTTTGCTGTTAGTCCTTAGGTTGTTGTGTTTTTTTTCAATTAAAATTCTTTTTCTGTTTTCTGTTTTCTTTTTTTTTGTCTTCCTGGTTTTATTCTTCTCTTAGGATGACCACGACAATTGTCATAGCTGAGCGGATCGTAACCCCACCACATATTGCGAGATCGAACCCACCACAGCAGATGTGCATATGATTGGATTTGGAAGTAGTTTATAAAGCGTTTATAGAGAGTATTATAGTTCCGAAGGGATGGAGGAGAGCGGTAATAGTACCCTTTATATAAGAGTGAGATAAGTTGTAAAATTATAGTGAATAATGTCAGAGTCAAGGAGAACTAAGATAAATATTGTCAAGAGTGCGTCGTCAAGTGACTAAGACGATTGGTGAAGAACAAGTGCGTTTAGATGGAGGATGTGTGGATCAAAATCTTTACATTGAAAACAAATGATTGAGAAAAGGAGGAGAAGAAGAATAAATTGTATTTGTTTTTATGATTGCAACAGGACGTATGATAGAGTTAATAGGAAGCTTTGGCAAGTTTAGTGATATATGGTGTTGGTGTAGGCTTTGATTGGAGTCAAAAGTATGTATGACGATAGTGAAGCGTAGTTGAAGAATAAATGGGTCAAGTCATCGACATGGATTAATAGCGGAGTTAAGACAGGGTTGTGTTATGTCTTGGTTATTCAATTTATATGGATGGTTATGGAAAGAATCGAGTGGGGATGCAGGAAATGTGTTAGAATGGAGAAGAGGGAGGGTTCCCTACCTATTATATGCGATATTTGGTTCTGTGTGACGATAAATTTAAGAAGTTGATAGGATTGGAGAGAGATTTGGAGGGGTGTATAGAGGGCTTGAAAGTAAACGTGATAATAGTTAAGTTTATGGTTGTAGTGACACACTCTCAGTTGATAGTTATAGATGCTGAGCAGGCGGAACAAGTGTCTGAGTTTAAATATTTAGGTATATGTTGGAATGAGAAGGGAACGACGATGCAGAAGTAGTAGGAAAAGTTGAATTGGCAGGGAAGGGCTGGTGCAAATTAAATCGTTGGTGAATGTGAACTAAGTCTTGAGTCTGCTAGGGTTTTACATGAGGGATGTTGTTACCTGCGTTTTTGACTCAGGATGAATCTATGTCTGAATAAGATATCGAATCTAAAGTTCAATGGTTCAGATGGACCAATCTTAGGGGCGCGTGCTAGGTGTAGAAGAATTGATAAATGAGAGTGAACGTGTTAGAGATGTTGGTGTGAAGAAAAGGTAAATAAAAGAATAAATGAAAGTATGTAGAGATTGTTATCATATGAAAGATGAATGATAGTCTGTTTTTTTAAGCGGAGTATAGTGGCGAGTGTGTTGAAACCGACCGCTGGAGACTAAGAAATAAGTATTGGAGCAGTAACGAATGTTGGAAGGAGAGGGAAATGTGAGTTTGGTAAGCGAGAAAAAGGGGTTATAACAGGATGTGAATCGGGGATTGTGAGGGGATGGTGTGCCACCGGGCCAAGGATAAACCTACATTGACGATCTACCATAGTGAGGTCATCGCTTCCCATGAAGCTTTAGGGATTTTCTGACTGCGATGGGTCCCACTAATTAATGTACGAGGGGCGGTAAGGCTGGGTCTTTCTTGTCGACTTGTGTCATGTTCTTCTACTGCTTTTCTTTTCTTGTAGCGCACCTTATCATAAAATGAAAAATATAAGAGATGAAGAAGAAGAAAGATATATATATAATACGTAAATATGAGTATTTAATTTATTTATTTCTTTATTGGAAAATATTTGAAAACTACAAAAAAAAAATTTCCTGATCATATAGATGAAAATATAATTATATATCAACTTAAACTATATATTATTAATTAGAAAAAAATTGCTAAAAAATCAATCATATTTTGGCATATCGTAAAGTTAATTGGGTTTAAGGTTAAATTACATTAGAAATATAGAAGACAGTAAGAAGCCACATGGGCCTATCGAACTGTCCCAGTCAACCCTACTAACCAAACATGTTCGTGCAAATCCACAAAGCACCCTAGGGCTTGTCAAATTTCTGAAACTAAAATCCACCAATTGGTTAGTCAAAAAAAATATATATGATACCCAAACCATCCCATATATGCATTAATAACTAATTATGGTCACACATTGCAGTCTAACATTATAACTACGTAACTAAAAACCTGCCAAATTGGCTTACAACTAAATAATCTATATGAAACCCAACCCATCCCTATAACCATCCAACCCCCTGTTCATTAAATGTGCAATCGGAGCAACAACTCAATCAAAACCTCTGTAGCTCAAAACCATCTAAAATTTAGCCAGACCCTATTACTGAATGAATGCTTCTAATTTTTTATAGCCCCCTGG
This sequence comes from Trachelipus rathkii, assembly GCA_015478945.1. Classification (NCBI taxonomy): domain Eukaryota; kingdom Metazoa; phylum Arthropoda; class Malacostraca; order Isopoda; family Trachelipodidae; genus Trachelipus; species Trachelipus rathkii. The sequence continues at coordinate 5,813 of JABUQX010037040.1, read as the reverse complement.
TCTCCGTCACGTGCTCTACTATAAGAATTATTATCTCTGATTATCAATAGATGTAAATATTTGTAACTTGTGACTGCGAACAAGAATCGCCTGTCAGCAGAAACATTCCTAACTCCCTCAGCCTCTCCCCATAGCTCTTACCCTCAAACCCCAAAATCATCTTTTGCTCTACGTTGCACTCTCTCTCAGCATATCTTAAGTCTTTCTTTCAAATAAGGGGCTAAAACTTGTGACAATACTCAATACTGGCCTTATACATAATCTATTATAGATTTACTTATAACTCCTTGCTTCTGTAAACAACATTGCGATTGATTATCCTGCATCTTATTAGCTTTATTCTTTGCATTCCAAACACTGATAGCTACTTTCAAATACTGCTTATAATCACACCCTAAATCTTTTTCATTGTCCACAACTCAACCAATCCCCATTCATATCATGTTAAAAACTTTTATTTAGTAATCATATTTAGAAACTTTTACTTATTAAATAAACATTCCTTTTAATTATTTTGAATAAAATTTAGTAAATACATCCTAAGTTTAGTAAATATTAATTATTATTTTAAATTTAATTAAAGTTATTAAATTATATATATATATACGATGACTTCTGAGAACTCTAAGATGATCTGTTCTTTGGTGAAAAAGATTTAGCTGAAAATACAGGAATAATTATTTATAGAATGGAAAACATACTTTAATAATAATACTTTAGAATTTTTAATTTAGAAAAAAAAATTTGCCTAAAAAAACAAAAATATAAAAAAAATCATGATTTTTTCATAAAAAAATAAATTGATTAAATCAAATTCTGAAGACAAACAAAATAATTATCAATCCCTTAATTAATAAACATAAACCAATGTGAAAGTGATAGATACAGTTTAGGTATATCTTGCTTCTTCAGTACGAAATATATAAAAAATTGTACATAAATACTTTTATTTGTATATATATATAATAAGCATTATAATTTTACATCCCCAGAGACGAGGTGTGACTATTCGTGTGATTATTGACAAAACTATGTCCGATTGTGATGGGTCATGTCTCCCAGCTCTTCAAAGAGAAAATATTCCAGTATTACGTGGTCCTTCAAGTATGATGGTTCATCATAAATTTGCATTAGCCGATTCTGCAGAGGATTGCGACAGAATGGTTGCTACTGGTTCTATCAATTGGACATGGGGAGCAGTAACATCAAACTTTGAGAATTTGATTATCACAAACAATCCCGATTTAGTAGTGCCCTTTAAATATGAATTTGAACGCCTGTGGTCGCTGTTTTCAAACTAGTTTTGAATATTTATTTTGTATTGTATGTATAGACCACACATATTTACTGCTTTAATTTGTTAGTGCTAATTGTATATTAAAATATTAAATGTCTGGCCACTAAACATAAAATTCTAAGTTTATAAAAAAATTTAAAGTTTAGAGTGCCAAATAGCTTAATTTTCTCAGGGATCCCAATGATAATAGGAGTGGTAGATGCCGAAATATTTCACGAGAACATTTGTGTATCTTAATATTTTTAGAAGCATTTTTGTACTTATAGAATATCTGAGTTGTAAATTACGTTGATTAAAATTACTATAGGCATAAAAGTTAAACAACTTTTTCAAATAAAATTTTAAGTAAAACAGTAAAAAACAAATAAAAACAAAGTATAAACAAAATACATTTACTAATTACCATTAAAAAAATTTCCTACTTAGAAAATTAATTATTACAATCCTATGGAAAGTATGTATTTATTATTAAATGGCTTGGTTGTAATTATTTTTCCATTTAAACCTTCTAATAACCAATATTCTACATAGACTATAAAATAAAAGTTACTGAGCATAATGGCAAATAAAATTAACTCTGAGTAAGAAAGAGAGACACCGAAACATTTGGTTTCAAATAAAATGGAAAGCATGTTGATCATACCAGCTGCCAACATTACAGCAAGAAAGGAATAATACTTTTTCTGTTCTTCGGATATTTCGAAAACTCTGTCCTGTAATTTTTGTGTTTTCCTAAAGCCCAAACTGCCATCTGATATAGACCACACAGAGCAAACAACCCAGCTGTAGTGGAAGTAAAAATTTTATTCAACCTAAATCTGAACCAAACTCTTAAGATTATTTTGTTGCATATTTTGATGATATCCATATGTAATACTTAAATTTTCATATAAATTTGTTTGTTTGCCCCTTTTTTTATAATGTTTAAAAGCTATCTCGCCAAAAGTTTGTATTCAATGTAAATTCTAATTACCGGTAGTAAAACTTAAGTGTTAGTATAAAAATATAAAAGCTTTTAATAATAATAAAAAAAAATGTTTTCTGCTCACCTGGCAAACACTGCGTCATTATTGTAAATGAAAGCCATGCTCCAAATTCGTATGTGTAATTTGGGCAGGATACAAAGTTGAAAAGTAGAGTAAAGGGATTATTCGTCGGGTATGGAATTCTCCTCTCTGTTGTACCAGGCGGCCTAAGGTTTCGAAGTGCCAGATGAATACTCAAATTCCCAACTTCACAAATCTTCAAATTAAATTTATTATTAATATATTTAACCTAAAACTTCTGAAATAGTTTTTACAAATTTAAAATTCATATTTTTTGATCTACCAAAATTAGTTACTAATGATTCTACATAACACTTCAAAATTAGGTCTGAAATATTAATAAAAAACTTTTTCATTAGTCTATTAATGTTCGGAACATTGTGTTTTTATAAAGTTTCTAAATTTTGGGGTGAAAAAGGAATAAAATCAGCTGATAAATACTTTTCTCATATTTCCTTTACTGTTTTTTATTTATTTATTTATTTATTTTTTATACATAGGAAAAGTTGAAAAGTGTGTTTTAACAACTATTTGAAAGAAGTAAAGTTTTTCATTGTTAAATTTAGTATTTTTAGCAACAATAACATAATTATTCTCTTACCAAGAAAGAAGCCAAAGCAAGGTAAACTTGCAAATTGGAAGGGGGTGTGAAAAGAGGATGATTGACATGGTATGCGACATAAAGTGCGAAACCCCAATAATAGAACGAGTTCTTGAATAAATTGAAAACCGGCATAGTACCATGTGAAAAACGGTGAACGAACTTCGTCTCCACAAGTCGCTTTACATAATGAAGTGTCCAACATCCTAAAGCAATTCTAGCATATATAATATATAATACTATATATAATATATATATATATATATATATAATATTATAAATTAACTTATATATATAGTATAATATATATATCATAATAAATATATAAATATATATATATATATATTTCTTTCTTTCTTTCTTCACCTTCCTCTTGCCCCAAGATTGGGGGTAAAGGTCCTGTACAAGCATCGGAAAAGAAAAGCAGTAGGAGAAAATGACACAATCGTCGAAAAGAAAGCCCAAGCCTTAACCGCCCCCTCTGTACCATATTAGTGGAAGCTCGTCACAGACAGAAAATCCACCCATAGCATCATGACCGCGACGCACCCTCACTATGTAATATCGTCATGTAAGGTTTCATCCCCCCAACCATGCCCCCATCCCCATACAAAACCCCGCCATTTCCTCCTATCATGCACCTTTATTCGCTCTGCGCAAACTCACATTTCTCTCCTTCAGACATTCGATTCACCGACTCATCCACTTTCTCTTCGGTCTCCCAGCCGGCGTTCCCAACACACTCACCACATACATCCGCTTAACCCTAACTACTCATTCATCCTTCCACATGACCAACCATCTAACATACTTCATTAATTCTCTCATTTACCCCTTTCTTCACACCACACCACTCTCTAATACGTCATTCCTCTCTTATCAATTCTTCTCAAACCTAGCACACCCCTAAATTGTCCATCTAACACATTAAACTTTAGATCTATACTCCTTATTCCAGACCTAGTCTCACAACCATACAATAACACAGCTAACAACATACCCTACACTGTAAGACCCTAGCACACTCAAGACTTAGTCCCTTTGCATTCACCAACATTTAGGCAACAGCCACCTCCTGCCATTCACAAACTCCTACTACACTCTGCATCGTCCTTCCCTTCTCATCCAATCATAACCCTAAATATTTACAATCAACACTGTCTAGCTCTCACCATCTAACATAACTTCACACTTGAGGAGTGTCCTCACTCACAACCATAACCTACTCTATCCCACGTAACTTTTCAAGCCCTCCTTTTACAAACCATGCCAAACTCATCTATCAATCCTCTCAAACTCCTCTTCAGATTCCCACAACAGAACCACATCATACCGCAAGATAATAGATATTCACCCTCCACTCAACTCATTCTCCACCATTCTAACACCATTCCTTCCATCCCCACCTCAAATTCTTTCAACCCCATCCATTTATACAAATTGATAACCAAGGAACTCAATAACACAATATATAATAATATATATAATATATATTATATATATAATTATATAATATATATTAATAATATATAATATATATATAATATATATATATATATATATATATATATATATATATATAATATATTTAAAATATTATGTTTAAATTTAGGGAATGTACCGGAAGCAGAATGTTTGCGTCGGCGCTGACCGAACTTTCCGGAACCTAAAAATTCCGCCAACCGAACTTTGTCGACTCAGCTACACCTTACATAACTGCGTTTCCAAAAGCCCGACTGCGCACATTGGCACACATGCATCGTTTCCAGAGCCCTGTTTGCGCACTTCTACGTACAATCAGGAGCCCGTTGTAATCCTCATTCAGAATTAATAAACGGCGCTGCGCAATACTGTTACAAACAAATCTTTTTCACAAAACATGTGAATGGCTTGCCAAAATTTTTAATTTTTATTAATCTTTTATTAAGGATACTAATATATCGTAGCCATTTCAAAAATAATTACATATAATATATTTTATTGCTTACAATTGCCAACTGATCCGACGGGCGCGCTCTCGGCGTTTCCAGGTACTAAAATTCCTTTTCTCTGTGTTAAAGTAATTTTTTTCAATTCGAATCGTTTCCGAGTTTTTTGCACACGGGCTGCACTCGGCTTCTGGACGCATCTATTTTCTACTTAAAACTTCTGATTAACAAGTGAAGTCTCTCTAGAAATATCTGTCATCTTGTCACCATTAAGTCAAGCCCTTATTCTGCAATCCAAAATTTGGAAAGCGATCAATAAATTTATTAAGTAGAAAAGGAAGTATACTATAGGCTCTTATCCAGAAGGGCCCTAGTCAGCCCGTCAAAATCGACTCGGAAACGTTTCGAATTAAAAAATACATACCAATGCAAGAGAACAGGAAATCTTGAGTACCTGGAAACGCCAGCACGACCGTACGATCGATCAGCTGGCAATTGTTAAAACAATTACTCTTATCATGGCGATATACATGAGGCAGGTCACTTGTTCCCCTTCGAAATCTTGGCGAAATAAAATAAATAACCTATATTTTTTTTTTTTCGCTAGTCAGTGATAGTTTAAAAAACGAAAAAGATACATCAATCGAAGAATGAATAAATTATTAATTACCAAACGTATTATATATATATATATATAATATATATATTATATATTAATATATTAGATATAATTATTATATAATTGGAGGATAGTAGGGGATGGGTTAGTATGGACTTTGTTTGAATGTGATGAAATAATACTGAGTTTATATATAGAGAGGTATATATATATTATAATAGATTCCAAATCTAATAACACACGTGAATGTAAAGCTTATATATTACCCTGTATATATTTAAAGTAAAGATATAAATAATAATCTCTCTTGTATGGTGTGTGC
>JABUQX010037039.1:25000-80732 GCA_015478945.1 Trachelipus rathkii | reverse complement strand
CGTGCTTGGCTTCCAATCGCAGGTTCAGACTCGTCAAAAGAGCGCCCGCTTATCAAGCAGTTTGGCGCCTTCTGAGAACGTGTGAAGCAAGTTACGAAAGAATAGGACACGAACAATTTAACGGCTTACCTTGAACAAGTTTTGCCAAGCACTTGTGAATTTGACTAAGGAAGTTAGTCATTTCTCTCTCTTTGTAGATGAATGAATGTTTTGATATCCAAAGCAAACACATAGAATGTGCCAACTTAAACGTATTCGAAAGTTCAAAGGAATTCCAAGGAAAAAAATAAAAATGTGCCACGGAAGCAAGAACTGACAAGCTCCATCTTGTGATTTTGATGGTAAGTTATTTAACATTCCTTTGTCTTTAATTTAAACTTGTTCTTTATTTAGTTTGTTTTATATTCACGTAATTTTATTCTTTTTCTAGAAATTTTATTTCATTTTAGGGGGGTAGGGTCTTTGGCATTTGGTTGGCTGGAAGAAGGGGAGGGGATAAGAGAGCCGTTGGATGGCGTGGGGTCGTGAGTCAGTGTTGGCGGGGCGGAGGGGCGGGCAAAGAGAAGAAGTCGTGGTTTCGGCGGCGGGTGGCGGCGTGGGAGAGAGGAGTGGAAAGAGCGGAAGGTGAACTTTGCTTGATGGAGAGGTGCCGTGTGCTACCGTGGGAAAGAGCAGATGGCCTCCTGCAGGAAGAGCCGAGAGAGGGCGACGAGCGGACTTGGTGCTCTAGGTAAAGAGCGGGGGCTGTAGATGAGAGTGGTGCCGTAATAGCCTGATTATAGCGCCAAGCACTTAACCGCCAGGACCGTTGGAAAACGGGAACATCCACATGACAACCTGCCCGTAAGGACAAGGCCAGAGAGGAACCATTGGCAGTTGTAATAATACAGTGTGTTCACGTAAAGAACATTAGGAAATTGAATAGCTACCTCAGAGTTGTACAAATAAAGAAACCTTAAAAAGGCAAACAATATCCAATAAACTAATCTTTTATTGTAATTACAATAAAATATTAAAAGTAATTGACTCTATAATGCTCCTTGTGTGTTTTACAAAATTAAGGGGTGTATTAAGATCGGTACATTAAAAAACCTATTCTTTAAAAAATTATATATATATACTATATTATAGTATTAATATATTTTCGAGAATATTATATAATATTAATATAATAATAGGGTTATACTATCAAAACATATGGTAATAATATCTATATTATATAATATCTACATATATAATAGTGATATATTCATATCAGAGAGTGGGCAACCCCAAGCGTCATTTAGGGGTAAGTCCACCCTAGCGCACCTCCGCACTCCGAGTGAAAACGTAAGTCGCTTAGCGCTTCCTCCCGCCACTATTCAAACATCAAACCTCCGCTATCCGCAAAAGGTCCCGCACAGTCCGGCCACGTTCTCCCCGCCATAAGCTGCGACATTCACAAAAGATTTTATATTAAAATACAATAGCTACTATATCCTACAAAAAATTATTCTATAATACTTATCTGGGAAAATTGAACATTGAATATTTACAAAAATCTTAAGATTTTTAAAATTTTCCTCAATGTCGTCTTACAAGGACAAGAGATCCATATTACCTTTCAAAAAGCATAGGTGCTCAAAATTAAAGCAGTTAAGGCTGAAGCTGACCTCTTTGCCCTCAAAAATATCCCCACCAATACCTAAATATTCGCTTCATATGAAAAGATGAAAGATCGTATAATATTTTATGATCAATGTTTCAACAAATTCTGCCTATATGCTGAAAGGGAAAGACTGATCCCTTGGTCGAGAGGCAGTGCTGGTTTGAGGTTCGCCTTCTAGGGCAGTCCATTGCTAATTTAAAGTCCTCACCTAAATCATCTTGCCTCTGTTCTTGAAAATATTTTGACCACCCTGTCCACCGCAAATAAAGAAGGAATACGTATTCCGTCCGAAAGTACTTTAAGCCAGTCAGACCATTCCGACACCTGAAAATCGCTCGAGAACTAACCTGCAAGGACCTAAACAGTGCCAAAAGATCGATTGTCACTAATGCTACGTATCAGCTCAATAGACTCAATAATACACATATAATATAATATATATATTGTTCGTTAATAAAGAGAAACTACGTTGAATAGTAGAATAGATAATATGAAGAAGAATAGAAAATATATAATAGCGAATAATAATATAGTAATAGATTTATTGTTACTGATATATATTATATATTATATATGTTTAAATTCAGTTCTGGGCCCATTATGATATACTATAATAATAGCTATGAAAATAATATATAAAAGAATATAATAGATGTTAAAGGATGTTTGATTTATAACTTATTTAGAAAGGAGGAATAGAATTTTATGATTAGTAGGAGGGGTAAGGTAAATAAGTAGAGGAACATTAGATAGTTAGTATATATAAGTATTATATATATAGATAATAATAAAGGAAGGTATAAGGCTTAACCAATGAAAAAGATTTACCCCCTTGTAATTAATTCCCTTGTCCCTTGTAAACAATTTGGGTATTAAAGGATAAAAAGTATTGTATATTATATACTCTCCAAACTGTACTTATATTGGATGTGGTGTCATCATATAGCTGTTAATCAGACTATTATGCACCAAAGTGAGCCCCGTCTGGGAAAAATGAGATAAGTGCTGTATTTTAAGCCTTTCAGGTGTCGCCTTTCTGACAGAATACCTGCTCGACAAAGTATTTCTATCATGTCGCTAGACATTTCTACTCTCTTTCCACATACACACCACTAGACCACGCCTCTAACGTTCATCTTCGCCATCTGCATTCCAACCCGCCATCGCATGTCCAGTACTTTTCTTCGGTCTGCTCACTGCAGGTCTACGGCCCACTGGCGTCCATATCAGAGCATATCTTTATCTGTTGGTCAGATTCCCCTGCTTACCAATTTCTTATCTTTATGAGGTGTCGTCATACTATCTCTAATTGTAATTACTCAATTTATTGTAATGATTTTAGTTATACAATCCAAATTTAACTGTTCAAGTCTCTCTCTTTGCGTACTTTCCTCACCTTTCTCCGAAACCCTTCTCATCAGCAGAGAAAAAAGCCACAAAGAGCCAGACAAAGTAACTCACTATACAATCGTTATCGAAATACAACTCAAGGCACGCCACAACCCACTCCATCATACCACACCGCTCGAAGTCCACGCCCTACTGCTCTCAGATGTTGTTGTTCCGCTGTTCAAGTGCACCCAGCATAAGATGCCGAAGCGAACAGAAAAGAAGAAACACTGAGTGAGATAAGGATCATCAAGAAGTTGTAATATATCACCGGTATTATATGCCACATTCATTCGATATGGGGAACGAAAAATATAGCTGTTTCTTTCAGTGACCCGACACCCTGAAACCCCATGACGCCGCCTATCACGAATAGCCCCTCCACCCGTTCTGAAGAGAGAACTCAGGTTATGCCTCCCCATAACGCCAATTAATCCCTTCTACCTCCCTGAACCTCCATATTCACGAGCTATGGTTCCAATCATTCAAGCTCCCAGAGGCTAAATTAGCCCAATTTGAACCAAAGAGGTGACGGAAAACCGATAATAATCCACCTTGCTGTATGTCCTCTTCCTTCTATATTTGAATGTATCAGCCTTCTGTTACTCTCTACGCCCTAATTCTTCATTACCTCGTCTCTCCGTGTTTCAATTAAGGTGCATATTCACATACAAGCACTTCATACACCAACTCCAATATTGGACCTATGACCGACACCAACTAACATCTGACAACGAGTTTAACGCCTGCCAGTGCCACTCCGACTTCAATCGCTCTTTGAACCTCAATCTGGCGTAAAGTAAAAAGCAGACTTATGACGCAAGTAGATGTTGTTCGAATTGCTGTAGTACTACCATGTCCTACATAAATTCTCTTCCATGAAAAATCCATTCCATGTAATAAAGTAATTGGGACCATAGACTTAGGGCGAGGAGCCACACTGCCCTTCTTCACTCGAACCGAACCACTACACCTCAAACACATCCGTTACTTCTAAACTTACTATAACTCCCCACTTTACCTCTGTAATATTCTTGTATGCCTGCAAGTATGAACAGCTATTTTATTTTGCTCTTTTTTAATTTTCTTGTGGTATCAAGTTTTAAAGTTTCACTGCTCTGTAGCTGACACCCTAATCAGATCCATGATCCAGAAGGACACAATTCATCCCAAAAAAAGACATATCAAAAAACGCCACAACTAGCATAGGTTTGATTCCCATTCTAATATTGTTATTTATAAAGAATCCATAAAAATCAGTCAATTTTAACATGAACTTAGAAGGATAAATTCGGCAGCAGTATGTACTCTGTATGCCGTAGAAACGTCTAGAAAGCGACATGACCTGCCATACTTCCATAGTTTATCCTTCGAACTTTGAGTTCTCGAGATACTCCATTTCCAGATGATATATTTCGTATATTAAATTGCTAGACAAACATTGAAAAACCAGAGCTATAAAGCGTATCCTGCATGAGTAGAATCCTAGATTTACAAAAAACATATCATATATATCATCCTAATTCTTGGCCATACACTCTGATAGACGCAAAATAGAAAAAGAAAAAAGAAATATAAGAAAACAAAGAAGTTAAAATAAGTAAATAATAATAAAAACAATAGAGTAGAAGATTAATATATATACTGTGGTTAAAATAAATATATACTATAAGAATAACCCAAGAGGAAAAATAGTTACAATAATAATATAGCTAAAAATATAATATATAGTAGTAATAAGAATATACTAGTAAGACCCATATTATCAACCGAATCTCGGTCCAATATACCACAGGAGAATTGATTCTAAGACTCATTTATAGAGAACCAATAGCCTCGTCACTGAGACGAAAACAGGTAAGCCGTGAGTCTAAGAAAGAATTAGTAGTAATAAAAAAATTAGATTAAAAGAATAATACAGATGAGCCACCAACATAAGACCATATCCCAGTCTATAAAACCTCAACTCTTAATGTCGTGATTTATAATACATTAATATGGTACCTTTGAAGGACGAGCTATGAGGATTATTTAAGTGTAGGAGAAGTGGGTAGATTGAATATAAAAACAAATATAGAATTTAGAATTAGTAAAAAAGACGGCTAATAAGTTAAAATAATATAAAAAACTTACAAAAACTAAAAAATAAATAAATATCTTTAATATTTGAACCCTCAGTTTAGAATCCTAAATTTAATAACGAGTAAAAACGAAGAATAACTGAGTTTTCAAATTTTTTAAAAAAAAGTGTGGCCGAACAACAAAAAGAAGCCCGAATAAAACTATATTAATTGATCCGCACGTGCAAGTCCCGCAAATTATTCCTACCGACCGAGCTCCGCACCTCCGACATAGTCAAACAGCACCCAGTTCCGGTAGTCCGCCGAAGATCGAATTAAGCGCTACTTGACTAGCGACTGGAAACAGCGGAAACAGTTATAGCCACCACCAAACTCAATAAGGAAAGAATAATATAGGAATAAGCATAGTAAATCAATAAAATAAGGGATAACTAGCAAGTCTACAAGGGGGTACCGAGCTACACCAGCACTCAATAAAACATAGTAGAACTCACTAGTAAGGAATGAAATACTACAAAGCTCACCACAGGCTAAAATAGGAAATACGCGTAGTAGAAGAAACCGTAACCAACTATATATAGATAATACAAATAATAAAGAAACTATAAAATATGAATATATATATAGACGGTACTCAAGGCACAGTAGGACTCCACTCCTAACCTAGTACGTACACCTATACGGGACACTAAGTACATCACTCATGCGATAAAAGTAACTAGCTAAATAGATAATATACAAGATACAACCCTCATAGGGGACGCGGTACTCACTAGGACGAGTACATGAAAGCAACCGGCCGAGATTAAGCTGTAACCCGTAAAAAATAAGTACTACTAAGGTCGCAGATAAATAACTATTTAATAAACAGGAAAACTAAGAGGGAGCAGGCCTGACTAACCGAATAGCGATAAGGAAAATCATAGAAATAAATAAAGTATAAGAGAATCATGATACTGCGGAGACCAGAGTCTCACTATGTGTCGCACATGTTTCTCTGGTCACAGAAGACTAGATGTTCGTAGAGACCGAGAGCCTAGATCCACAATGAGATAGAAAAATAAATATCACGAGGGAAAAGATGATAAAATAATATCAGGAGGGTCACTGAAAAATCATAACTCAGATAGTACTAGGTACTGGAGCTGAAGCTCACGCCGTGAGCAAGTATAGCCAAGCCCGGGGAAATCACTACGTAAACAAGAGCAAAAAAAAGCTTATAGGTAGGAAAAAATACGTAGCAAGATCAAAACGGCCAAGATAAGTACGCTCGACGTACAATATAAACCATATAAATATATATCTCGTGATCAACTCTCTGCCGCCTAAGAGCCACAGGGCCTCCGCGTATAAAAGGAAAACAAACAGTATAAATATTAAAAAAATTATTGGAAGGCTAATTCAATGGGAGTAAAACAGTAACGTAAGAAAATCGGATCTCTCGATACTATCACAAAAGAAAATAAAATCCACTCAAAAAACACTATTACAACAAGAACAATATAGATAAAAAGAAACAAGGTATAAATACTAGAATCGAAATAATACCCAACTATAAGTACCGAAAATAAGGACTGAATAAAGAACGAAGAGACTAAAATAATAACGAAACAAACGCAGAAACAGCACCAAGAAAGTATATATAGTGAAGCAGGAAAGACACAAATAGCGGTACTATAGTAACAACCGTACCCACGTATACTATACCTAGATAATATATATAGTAGTATATATAGTAATATATAATGTATATATTATAAAAGAATATAATAATAATAATAAATATAATAGATATATAAGAGAGAAGGATAATATATATATAGTAATAATAACAAGATAATATAATAATATAAGAATTATATATTCATAAATATACATATGATATATATATAAGATAGGTATATATATAGAAAAAAAGTTTAATAATTTAAGCACAAGACAAAGAATCTTGAAATAAGCATATATAGTAGTAAATTAAAGATAAAAATAAATAAATAAAATAAAATAATAATATATAAACAAACCAAGTGCGAGGCAGGAGAAGATATATATATTATATATTATACTATAATCATAAGAAGAAGAAATATATAAGCGTAGGCGTAGTCCATAAATAACTATAGAAAGGAACTATATATAGAGAGAGGAAATATATATATATACCGCATATATATATATATATTATATATAAATAATTATATATTATATATATAAATATATATTTATATATATATATATATAAGTAGATATATATATATATATATATACCTATATATATATATATATATATATATTATATATATATATATATATATATATATATATAGGAAATATTATATATATATATGATATATATCATAAACAGATTAAATGATATATGAAATAGAATATAATATAGTATAACTAAAAGTATATATATATATCATATTATATATATATAGTATCATATATATATATATATAATATATATATATATAATAATATATGAAAGAATATAATATATATAAATATAGATAAATATATACATATATTATATATAATATAGATAATATATAAAAACATGAGTACAGAGGGGGATAGATGTAGAAGATCTGATGTACATAAATAATTGTGCACAAAAGAGTGACTCAGACGTAGGAAACGAAGCCGCGGAATAAAATACACCGGATAAATACTAAGGTAATACTATATAATAAGATATGACGGCTCAATGGATCAAGTAATTAAAGATAAAAAAAAAAAGAAAGATAATAAAAAAAAAAACACCATAATAATGGTAATGGACTATAATAATGAACTAAAGAATGTAAAAAAAAAAAAAAAGTAAGATAAAAGAAATGAAATAAGAACAGAATATCAACAGGTAGAGACCATTGAAAATATAGTAAATAATAGAAATATAAAAGATAAGAAATAAATACACAATATAAGTATAAAAGAAAAATAAAGATATATAAAATAATAAAATAAAAAAGAACGTCCCTAATAAAAAGAACCAAGAATTTGCTAATCGAATTTTATCTAATATATTAAGATATAAGGTAGAAAAAATCGAACTTTATATATATAAATAGTAATAATAAAATAAAATAAATAGAAAATATAAAGATGATATATATATAGATAGATATAGAAGAGATATATAGACTAGTAGGGGGAAAAGTAAGAAAGAGGTCCATAACACGAATTAGCTAAAGAATAGACTACCGTAGTATAAATACCTAACCGATGGAGTAACGGCAAAAAAACCACCCTAGGAACAGGTGAACCTAACCCAAAGGCTATATAAATATATAATGAATATATAATACGTACTAATATATATATATATATAGAAAGAGATAGATATATATAAGTAAAATATAGATAAAGATAATAGATAAGTAATATAACTTTAGTTAAAGAATTGATACTCATTTCCCTTTGTTTAATAGATTGAATGAAAGAAAATATACTAGTTGATTGAAGAGAAGAAAGAGCATTGCAATGAAGAATTGCTATATATAATGAAAGACAAAGTTTAAGAAATCTATGGAGCATAATATATATTATATATATATAGAATAAAATAGAATAAATAAACCATATATATAGATTAATAAAAACTAGAGGAAGGGAATTAATAGAAGAGACTTAGTAATATATCCAATTATGCCCAATATAGAAATAATATTAATATATTATACCAAATAGAATAGACTAGTATAATATATATATATATATATCGATGGATAAGAGATAAAGATATTATATATATATTAATAAAGAATAATATATCATAATAATAATAATAATTAAAAAATTTAATCCTGACATTATCAGAGCTAGAATTTACCCAGAGAATAAATCAATGATAATATATAATATCAAATATATATTATAGTAATATATAAGAGCTATATAAACAGAAACTTATCACATCGATAAAGTAAATATAATATACATAGATAATATGTTATATAATATAAATCTACATAATAAAATTATATAAATATTTATATCAGAGTATATTAATTGATATAATCTTTTTTGGTGGTTATTTAAAATTGTAATATTATAATTACGATCAAAATAACAAATATATAATTTTGATATTTTAATAATCAGGAAAAAAATATGACTTGGATTAAAATACAACTCACGTTTAAAAGGAATGTATTAATTATTGAAATTTAAAACAATAAAATTAAAGAAATAAAAAATTAAAGAAAAAAGTTAAATAAAAAAAAAAAAAAACGAAAAATTTTTATCGGCCCAGTTTAATAGGATTTCAACTATTAAGAAATACGAGCATCACAATATACAAGTATAACAAATAAATAAAAATTAAGTAAATTATTTTGATAAGTATTTAATATTTAGATTGTATAAAAAAAAATAAATTAATTTTTAAGTATTTAAATAGTAAAAAAGAAGTAAATTATTTTGTTAATTAATTAAATAAAAAAAAAATAATTTAATTTTTACCTTGCAAAAAATAATTATAATAAGATGAATTATAATATTAAGGTAATAAGATATTTATATAATTGATACATACGATCGAAAAATATAGTATAAGATATAGAATGAATAATAAATAATTATTATATCATTATATTAGATGGTATTATATAATATAAGATATATAATAATTATATAATATATATAGTTATGTAGGTATTTAATATATAGAGATAGAGAATACTATGTGGAGGGTTATATATATGTTGAAGATTTCAAAATATATGCTAAAGAATAACTTGGGATAGACAAGAATCGTTGGGCGGTGACATACGAAACTTTTGGAGGGTCCATCATTACAAAATATTACAGCATATACAGAGAAAAAATGAGTTACACCACATTGGTAGCGAGGCTAATTAGCTGGTCTAAGGAAGAAAAGAAGAATGAAATTTTGGACTTACAACGTGAACTCTGGAGTATAGAAATGAAGAAGAATGAAAAGTTGGAAAGTTTACGGAATTCGCCCTCAAACTTCAAACAACCTATGAGGCGGTCACAACGGAAGAACAGAGGATGTTGAGATGCTTTAAAAAGCAATTCGTAAAATGTCTCTCGATAAAATTTGTCCGAAGATTTAAGTTCGGATGGGAGGAGAGAAAGAAAGTGTAAAGGTCAGGTGGAAAGAAGTTGTGAATTGGGCTAAAGAGGAGAACGAGCTAGATGAACAAGAAAAGGAGAAACCCAAAACTGCCTAAATCCCGATATGGGTCACGCTAAGAAAATAAAGAGGTGAGCGACCAACGTACGAGGATCAGGTGTGCTAGAGCAAGCCGTCGCACTTCTCAGGTCGGGAACCTAATGAATTTGGTAGTCGGAATATTAGACCATATGAGGAACAAGGTATAAAATGTCATTATTGTAAGAGGAAAGGTCATATAAAAAGAGACTGCTCTAGGTTTAGATGGTTGTGTTTTTTTTCGGTAGCAGCGAGCACAAGGTTGCCAATTGTGAAATACGAGCAGGAACCAGAAACAGACGTCATCAAGAAAGACAAGAAAATAATGATAAACATGCCGAGAACGTTCCAAGAGCTCGCGGTGTGGAGGAATGAAAATGTGTTGTGTGTGAAGACAGCGGGAACTTGTGGGAGTCATGTTCTATGATAGCAGATGTGGACGAGTTGATGAGGAAGAGAAAGTAAGTAGTCTCGGGAAACGAGGCAGCGTTGATGTGACCGGGAATATGACGGAGCCAGTAACATTAATAGGAACGCACATCCAAGGAAGTATCTCGGTTGATTGAGGCCCGTCGATACTGAATCCGGTTGTGGAGGAGTTCCTTATGGGCCAAGATTCCTTGCAACAGCTATAAGCAAAATTGCGTAAAAGAACAGATGAACCAAAAAATGAAGTAACAACTGGAGTATACAGAGCTCACTGCATGAACAATCGTGGCAGAGATGGTAGTATACAGTTAACACCGTTGTTGTGGTTTCGGATACAGTTAGATGGCAAAGAAGCAGTTGCGATAGTGGATTCGGGATCACAGTGCTGTATTATCGTTGAAAATGAATTAGGTGAAATCTCGAATCCAAAGGTAGTCAGCAGGAAAAAGAGGTTGAGAGGCATAGTGAATCTTTCTCACTGTACAGATTCCCGTAGAACTGCCACCTTGAGAGTCACCATCGATGGAATCTACTATCGCCGGTTCGATTTTATTGCTGTTAGATAACCTAAAGGAGGGTGTTTTACTAATAATGTCTTTTTTTGTAAAGAATGAAATTAGATTAAATGTAGCGGAAAAAGCTTTCACACGCTATGGTGTAATTAGGAAAATAGAGTAAGTTGATGTGCCAACTAATTCTGGAAATTGTGTTTAGGTTGTGACCACCCTTTCAGCATACGTGGTAGAGGGGGCAGCCATCGCAGAAAATGGATGGGTTCGTGTTAAGGCATGCTGGAAGTCAAAGCAGATTAAACCAAGAAGCGGTGCAGAATGGGATGATGAAAGAAAACAAAATGATGCGAGCGTGAGGTTTGATATGAACCCTCAAGAAGAGGTAGGACTTAGTACGATAAGAGGGTATTCTAAGAACATTCAGGAAACTGGTTTATAATCAAACGTTTTACACTGCATAAACGCGATAAGACTAAGATTCCAACAGAAGAGTCTTGTCTCTAGCGTTTGATGATCATGGCAGCTGAATTTAGTAGACTGCAAAATGTATAATTTAAGTATGCGATTAAAGTGCTTAAATATGCGATTAATGTACTTAAGTATAATTTACTTAGGTTTTTAGTATGATAAGAAACGGATAATGATATAAAATGCATTAACGTTTTAATGTATTTTTTAAGACGAATGAGAGAAAAATAATACAAATAAAGGTCTGGATTTATATAAATGATAAGGAGCTTTTTAAGAAAGATGACTAGATCCGGTTCCGCTACAGAAATGAACTAAAGCGGCAATAGTAGAAGATTTAACAGAAATATTTGGAAAGATCTTAAAATTTATAATACAATATGAGAATGAATTGATGTCTTCCATATTTTAAAATAATATACAATTCAATTAGAGGTGTTAAAATGTCTCCAGAGAAAGGATCACGTTGCAAAAGACTAAGAAATGTATAAAATTTATTTTCTTCTACAAAGAATTGACTTTAGAAAACGCAATTTAGGATAGAAACAGAGTTAGAATCAGTAGAGTAGTATAATAATTTTGAAAGGTTTATTTACTATCTGACTGACGAATTTGATTATATCAAAAGTATTGAAAACGCAATCAATAGCATATAAATTAAGAGATATGATAATTACTCAATTTTAGAGTTTATGAGCAAGTAATGGCGAAATTCGAAAGCGAATTATATGAGTTGAAAATATTAAAGAACGACGGCAATGTACTCGTATGAGGGATAGTGATTCTGCATCTGGATAAAAAAAGACTTAACAGAAATGTAGATGGGAAAATAGATAAACGGAGAACAGGAAAACAGAACCCAAATGGCTTTCTGTTTGATGTTTCTGTTTGCAGTTTAAGTTATTTTTTGTTTCTGTTTTTTTTTTCTCCATAATAAATAGCTATGTTAATTAATGTTAAAGAAAATCTGATTTGGTAAAATATATTAGAACTTCAGAAAGTTTTAAATAGAGAAATTGACATCAATGGTAAGAAAATATAACATAACGATCTAAAATTAAGATATAACTCACATCAAAGAAATACTTCAAAGTCAATCAGCAACACCAGGAAAATATTTGAAAACAATATTTTCTTAAAAATAAATATGACACGCAAGGGATAGTTAAACGATTGATAATGTAGATTTAAATTAGGTATGAAAATAGTTAAGTTTAAATTAATAATTTAATATTGATAAACCATATGTCTGAAGGTTTATGGAAAAACCTTCTTATTTGCTAATCCCGATTCCGATGCCAATGCAAATTACTTTAATAATTAAAAGAAAATAATGATTCAAACTAGGGCGCTTTTAAAGGATTGTGGAACTACTATTAAATCAAATAAAGGTAAAAATATGATTTGTTTATTAATATATAATATAATATATTTATATTAATTATAATCATATAAAAATTGAATGAAAAGATAAAGAAAAAACTCAGAATCGTCAGAAAGGCGAGACACGAGAAGTAAGCAATGTATGAAATATAATTTTACCCAGAGACTTGGAACAAGGAACTAGTTTTAGATGTTACTCAGATTCTAATGAGCTTGTTAATAAGCATAGAATATTATTTTCAGAATTCATTCATTTAATACTAATGTATTTAATGAGTAACAAGCTATTAATGTGATTGTTAATATGAGTATTATTTATAAAGATAGATCTTTAAATAACTCCTTTTCTCTATAATAAATGATCATTGTGTTATCTTGTTATACATCGATTATAAAATTGAGTTTTATCCTATTCTTTAAATTAAGATAAAGAGTAACACATGAAATAGAGTTATTAAATATAGATATGTATTATTGCTTTTAATAGTGATCAATAAAAAATGTATATGATAGTAATGGATAACGTAATTGTAATAATATTTCACAGGTGCTATGATCGAAACGATTAATATTATTCAAAAAATTGTAAAATAAGCATTCAAGAGAGATTCACCATTAATCGACATGTCACGTATGAAATGTATTTTTCATATTGGTGAGATAATTTATCTTACAAAAATAATTAATCATATCATCACTGAGTAATACTTTATGATTAGATGGGATTATTGAGGAATGGTGAACTGTAGATGAAAACTTGTGATATTTTATCAGTAATTTCATATATACCTAAAGGTGAAATATTATAGAAGGTTCATTATCTTAATCTATGAACCAGTTTTGAATACTTTATTTCATTGTTTCTAACTGGTTAATAAATGATGAACTATACAGTAGTAATATCTACCGGTTACGATTCCAACTAAATTAAATCTTTTGCTTATTAATCAAAATCATATAACATTGACATCTTGAGGAGAAATATAGCTATTCGTTGATTCTAAATCAACATAACTTTTTTTTCTCTATATACAAATGGATCAAAAATTTAAATTATGTCAGTGGAATATAAACGGATTATTCGATTGAAAGATTCGAATATCGAGATAATTATCTTCAAGGAACTAATTTAAAAAAATTGCTGATATTAGAATATCAGTTCAAAATCAAGATGGATTTTTACTACTTCTAAGTTATATTTATTTAAGGGTCCTTTAAAAAAGGAGACGAATGCGATATTTGAGAAGGTCACTGGACTGGCTTGTAGGAGAAAAGAATTTGTACATAATATTTAATTTTATGTTCCCAGCTTTAGTACTTGGAATGAAATATTGAAAGGATATTCAAGTTCTGGACAAGCATCAACTATGATAGGACTTTTAACATATCCTCTCAATTATTCAGAAGGTATGATTTTATGTGGGTCCCGATTAATGTTAAAAAATATGTCACATTTAAAATATATGGTTGTGGCACTCTCGTTCAATTTACTTATTTAAAAACTCGTAAATTTTTTTTAGCGTAGCTATTCCTTTTAATCAATGTTTAACTAGTTTTGACGTTACTAAGTTTTTTATGGAATAGAAAACATAGTCAACCTAAGAAAGAAAAGAATAATGATAATGATGTTATATTAAATCCAGTATAAATCGATGACGGTATTATAAAGTTCTGATGGTAAATTATTTATTGAAAATAGCTAGGAGAGTCATATGTACTTGCAATAAAAATATTGTAAACTTTAACTATTATGGAAATTGTTTTTCAATGTTAGTTTCCTTATACAGACGCGAATCTGGTAGACTAAATCTAGGACAGAACATTGATTGAGATTAAAATATTTCAGCGAGTGAGAAAGCGCATATACAGTTTAAGCATTATCAAGAAGCAAGAGATAATCAAAATATGAATCCAGCTATATTTGACGCTTGTGTTCAAAAAACATTTTTTACTGTTCAATTAATATGAAAGATAAATATTGTATTGTTACTTGATTTTAAAAAAATTTTATACACTTTATAAAATATTATCAGATTATTTTTAATCATGGTACTTCATAAAGAAATTGTTCTATTCTTACAGAATGCAAACTTACCACTGCTTAGTATTTGATGTAAGTTAAAACAATCTGAAAATAAAAAAGACGGTCATAGATATCAAAACATAAGCAATTGGAAGAAATAGATAATAAAATCCGAATAGTAATCGGAAATAGATCATAGAATCCGAATCGCAATCAGAAATAGAATCTGAATGGGAATCGCAAATGGAACATAGAATCGGAATCTTAAATATAATAGATTTACTGTATTCATATTAGGAAAATAACAAATTCTGAATGTCGAGAAAGGTGGGACTTCTAAAAGTAGTCTTGAGGTACAGATGCATTAGAATGTTGGAAGAATATCAAAACTCAATTTACTTCTAATAAATATATAAAAATATGAAAATTAAGATTAATAAAAATAACATATAAAGATATATATATATACATATAATAAGTATATATTTATATTATATATATATATATATGTTATAAATATTATATATATATATATATAATATATTATTATGTATAATATTTATATATTATATACTATATATATTATATATATTATATATATTATAATTATTAATATATATTATTATATATTATATATATATATATTATAATATATATTTATTATAATAGTATAATACTATATATAAATTTGATTGATAGTATGCTTCACTTATATAATTATATATATATCTATTATATATATTATATATTATATTATATATATCTATTATATCATATATATATATATATAATATAATTTATATATTATATATTATAATATATATATATAATATAGTTAGTATATTATATACATATCATAATTTTTTTTTTAATAAATGATAGCCAAACTAAATGTAAAGTATAGCACGCATCAAACCAGGAAAAGAAGTTAAACAACGCAGAATCTTTGACGACTTCTATATCATTCAGAATTAATCCGAAGGATAAAGGAAATATTAGTTCTTATCCTAATTCAGACTCAAAAGTAAATTTTTAAAAGGTATGCATTTAATTAAAATAAACATACAATTTTTAATAACTTCACGTATTAGCGGCTGCAAGTAGCAATCGTTCTCCTGTGGATGGATGCCTAGTGCTATAAGCACAGACTGTAAATGATAAAAAAAAGAGCTAAAAGCATTAGAAAAACTAGATCCTATACAGAACCTATTAATGAAAAAAAAAACAAATGGAAATGTCTTTTTTTAAAACCATCCCTCGTCCAAAAATTGACGAGGGTTTATTTTTTAAACCATACAAGGAAAAAAAATTTCGATGAATTCATGAATACATTAAAAATCTTATAATATTTAATTAAACTAAATCCAACTTTAGATTACAAAAATTTACAAAGATTATATTTCTCAATCTATAGAACAGATATGGAACTAAATTTAGATCAATGAAGGTTCTAGAACTCATTGGAGTGTTTATGTTTAGATTTTTAAAACTTATGTTATTATTTACGAAATTGTGCTGAACCTCCGAATGAATTTGAAAGTTCATTCAAATGGAATATTGTTCATTCAACGTTCAAATCCAAAAATTGAATGAGGTATTTGCTGTATTTGTGTAATTTGTTCTTTTCGGAGTAGATTTGCATTGAAATTAAATTTTCACATCAATTCTACAAGAACTTTTTTTCTCTATAATAAATGTGTTAATATTTTGGGTAGTGGACCTGAAAGAGAATCATGAACTCGAGACCTCCAGGACTCCAGGACACAGGAATGTTATGGAATTGGATTAAATATTTAGATAAAGAAGGTAATTTTAATATTGAAAATAAATGGTTAGCAAATGTAGCTTTTCCTTGGAAAAAAAAGATGTTACTACAAAATTTTATTCAGATAATTTAGTAACAGAAATAAGAAGTAAAGCTGATGAAACGTTAAGACGTATAACAGGAAAAATGAATAAATCAATAGCTGAATTGAAATCTGAATATGATCATATTAATTTTTTTTTTGAAGTGAAAGCTCAACTGCTTGATTTGCATGCTAAAGTTTTGATAAAAAAAGATTTTGAAAACGCTTTAAAAACTATTAATAAACAGATTTCATTGCTGGATACTAATAAGAGCGAGTGTGAAACAATAATATTCCAAACTAATTCAAAATTAGAATCGGGAAAGTTTCCGTTCATATTAGGAATGAAGGACCATCTTCGAAGAAATCTTGTTATGTTATGCTATATGAAGGATTTGTAGATAAGATTATATTGACATATCTAGATGATGATCGATATATTTCGGTGAAGTTATTTATCAATGGAAATTAATTTAAATATTTAGATATAGGTAAATATGGTGATGTAAACTATACAATTAATAGAATAAAAAACATTCATCTTAACGAAAGAGATATCATAAATTTTCAAGCAGCAAGTGATACAACCAATGAAAAATCTATGCATACTATCAAATGTTTCTAAAATATGATTTAGGAAATCTGAATGACCTTTTCGAAAATAATATATCGGGAAATGAAGCTATTGAGGGTGAGGAAATTGTTTAATGAAAGTGAATAAATTAGGATGAATAATGTGTTTGAAAATAAAGAAAAAGAGAGAGGGGTACCAATGGAAGAGATGGAGAAAGAAAGATGGAAAAGGGAGAGAAAATTGTCGATAGAAAAAGAGAGAGGGGTACCTATGGAAAAGATGGAGAGAGAAAGATGGGAAAGGTAAAGAGAGAGGAATGAAGAGATATCTAATGAAATAGAGAAAGGGAAGATATCTAATGAAATTAAATAGTTAATATTAAAAATTTAAATAACTTACAATGAAATAGATCACGGGGGGTGTTTTTACCCCTATACAAAAATTCGATAGATCTTTACAAAATCAAACTATATTTATGAACGAATCCGGTTTATACTCTATAACTTTCTTTAAAAAATGAAAATATATATAAATCAAAAAACTTTTTTTCTCTATAATAAATAGATGGAAAACAAATCAGAACTATTAAAAATTTTGAATTATTCAACTGATTACGTGCAGACCACAAAAATATATGATTTAAATAAAGAAGTATTATAAGGTTGTTGAACTTAGAAAAATAAATACAAAATATGGTCTTGCAATGTTTGTAATTCTACGTTTAGGAGAGGATGAAGTAACTAACTAATGGATTTCTAATGTAATGTAATGTAATCTAATGTAAGATATGCGAATTTCTTGAATAATGAGCAAATTAAATTTTTCAGTGAAAGTGATATTAAAATGCAAAATATTGATGGAGATTTTCATCAAATTAATTTTTCATAAGCTTTTTTTTTCTCTATAACAAATGGACACAATTAAAAATCTCTCAAAAATTAATGGGGGTAAATACTGAAAGAATAAAAGAACTCATAGATTTAGAAACCTTTACTAAAAATGATATTGAAGTGTTAGGAGATTTTTTAAATAATTTTTTCATAAACTTTTTTTTCTCTATAATAAATGGACACAATCGAAAATCTCTCAAAAATTAATAGGGTAAACATTCAAATAATTAAAAAACTTATGAATTTAAAAACTTTTACTAGTAAAGATAGCGAAGAATTAGGAGATCTTTTAAATAAATTTATTAACTACATAAACTTTCTAAAAACATTGATAGTTCATGAACTGATAAAAGGAATAATATTTTAAATTAATTATGATCCAGAATAATTTAAAAAGGAAAAATTATATATAAAAATTTTATATATAATACTCATATCCTTTTTACTTAATTAAATCCCATTTGTTAATCTCACATATATTCTTCCACATATTACATTTGACACCACATAATTATCAATTGAAACAATTTATAATGAACATTTGATGAATTATTTCTCTTTGAACCTTTAATCTTCTGAAGCGTTTGCTCTAATTTATCATTAAGATCTAATATTTTATCCTAATTCTTCTTTATATCTTCATGGTTATAATATTTTTTAATAAATGTCTTTAAATATATTCTTGACGAATATTTCAGTGGTTTATTATCATTATTTTGTGTATATTGTGAGCGATAAGCTTTATAATCATGATTTACAAATTTTTGTAGTGGTGTATATTTATTATTGTTATTTATACTTTCAAACCGCTTATAATTATAGCAGGTTTCACCAAAATATAATATGAAGTAATTTGATAAAACATTCTCGGTATAATAAATTATTAGTTCACAATTACATATCGTTTTTATATTTTCTTGCAATTATAAATGATCTTCCTTTAATTTCTTTGAATTTATTTCTAATTCCAAACAAAGTTTTTTTTCTCGTTCTTTATCTATAAGTTCTTTTAAATCACTTATTTCATCTGTATAAGCATATGTAGAATTATTATTTTGTAATAATATCAATCTCTCATATTCTTTTAAAATATTTTCCATATTTATTAATTAAATTTTTATATAAATGAATTTTTCAATTCTCCCAACACCTTCAACTTCACTCTTTTAAAAAAAATCTTCTAAGTAGTATACAAAATCCCTGCGCGAAGCGTGTTCTGGGACATCTCCGAGTGAAATGAGGGGTGTACCGGTACCGGGTTTGTATACTACTTTATATATTCATATATTAATTATATATATATATATATATATATAATATATATATCTATATATATAATATATTATTATATATATTCTATATATATATTATATATATTTATTATATATATATTTATATATATATAAATATATATATAATATATTTTTATATATTCTTATATATATATATATATATATATATATATATATATATATATATATATATATATATATATATATATTATACTATATAATATATATGATTAATACTATTATATATAATAATATATATATCTAATATATACTATATTATATTATTTTATATTATATTAATATATAGTATATTATATTACTATATTAATATTACTATACGATATTGGTGCAATAAACGCAACAATTATTGTATATTTCAAATGGTGCCTAAGCGTGGGTTTGAACCCTTATACTATTTATATATACATATTATTATTTATAATATATATATATTTTATATTATCATATATTAATATATATATCTATATATATGATTATAATAATTATTATATTATAATATATTATTATATAGTACTATGCATTAAATTAAATTAGGATAAATAAAATGCCACCGTAACCAAATCTTCTCTTTAAATTTGGTTTTTTTTTTAAATAATCAGAACTTAAGTAAATGAAGTTTCATAGAAAGGTTAGCTAATATGTACGGTGACTCTTAAATATTGGCCCGCTCACCGGAAAGTAATGTTCTTTATTTAACGCAAATATAAGAGCAATTTTTGATATGTAAGCTGTTTTGTTATAAGAGTATCTATGATAGCTTTCAAATAATGTTATATTGCTACAAATAACAATAAAATGGAAGAGGCGATTATTAAGTTAACAAAATAAATGTTTTACTGGTAGAATTTATCTTTCATCATAATTGTGCTTAAGAAGTTAATGGTATCTTATAACAGGATCCTATCCCTTGATCACTATGTGACTGACTCTAACTATATTGTCATGTATGCCTGCTTTCATTAATGACTGCTTATAAACCTCATCTTTTACTTAACTGGTAAAACTTTAATTAACTCAGAGGAAACTAAAATAGCTTTTACTCATGTGAGTAAGATTTCAAACACACAGACACAACAAGTATTAGATTTATGCTAACTATAAAATTTAAAAAATGATTTAATAAAGGCACGCTGATGATGAAATTCATGAAAGTACCTTATCAATCATCCCAAGACAATATTGTGAGCTTGGAGCCAAAGTATAATTATATAAGTCTATTTTTATATTTTTTTTTTTTTTTTTTTTTATTTTTTTTTTTAAATTTTTTTTTAATGATAATCAGAACTTATATGCGAAGTTTTCACAGAAAAGGTTAGCTAATAATGTACGGTGACTTTTTTAAATCTTTTGACCCGAACCAGAAAAATAATGCTCTTTATTTAGAGCAAATATAAGGCGCAAATATAAGAAAAATTTTTGATATGTAAGGTGTTTTGATATAATAGTCTTTTACTATAACATTCAAATTATGTAATATTGCTACAAATAACAATAAAATGGACGAGGTAATTATTAAGTTAACAAAATAAATAAGGTACAGGTCCAATTTGTCTTTCATCGTAATTGTGCTTAAGAAATTAATGACATCTTATAACAGGATACTATCCCTTAACCGCTATGTTACTGACTCTAATTATATAGTCATATATGCCGACGTTCATTATGACTGCTTATGAACCTCATCTTTTACTATTATAATACTAAAACTGCACCTATGAGATGGAACAATATATTAGAAATGAATACAACGCCTTTTAGATGTTAAGGAGAAGTTTAATCTTGTTTGCTTGTATGTTCAGTCATAAAATGAATCAAATGTTTTCATGTTACTTATTTATCACTGCAATTGATACCGAATTCCCTAGGAACATCTATTTCAATCGAGCTCCGATCTTAAAGCTGCACCGGCAAACAATGGAATTTCGGTTCTTTCAGTTGCTTTTCCTCCAGCTTCAAGAAGTAACACTTTATAATTAGGGTTTCAGAGAGGCGATTCTGCATCCTATCCCGCCTTCACCAGCTCCCAACTATCAAATATATATATATAATATATATCTTATTTATATAATATATATATACTAAGTATAGTTATATACATATATTATATATATTAATATTATATATAATATATATATATACATATATACTATATATATATATATGTATTGAGAAACTCTTACATTCTCACATACATAACACAAGCCCCTATATATATATTTAAAATGTTTTATATTGTCTAGCTAATAGGGGATGGCGCAGATTGAAATGATAGCGGATTTGGAGCAGCATCAAGCTTATTTTGAGAGAGTTCCGCTGAGATTGGCGTGGCGAGAGATGCATTCAAAGCATCTTTCTTCATAATTATCAAGCCTATTGTGAATAACTTATTATTATAATCAATATAACTTATTCTATTGTTATAACAATTTATCATGAATGTGGCCCAAGTTAAACAAACCGAATTTAAACCAATGCAGGCAGCATAAAATTACAATGCTCACATGCTTAATGCAGTGTCAATTTTAACCGGCTAAATTCTCCTGCTTAAAATAGGCCTTCATTAACTGTTATAAAAATGAATATCCATTACATTATGAATTACATTGAGAATTGTATATCATCTGTCTAAGTACGTGATAACTTGATCATATTCATTAAAAACTTCAAAAGAGAGAAAACCTCACTCCATATCCACTTATTAATACTTATTTGAATGTGGTACTGAGTAATTATCCTCAGTCAATAATTTCGTTACCCAGAGTGCACTCGTGCAACATGCAATTGCACACTATCCTATAGGCCGTTCTGAACATGAATCTAAATCTTTCTAGTTTAAGAATAACGGAGTGACAAAATAAACAGTTGCTATTATAAATTTTAAAAAAAGTGAAATCATTCGTGCAAATCTATACAAGACATTATTTATACAACTTTATAACTAGAAAATCTTATATTTAACAAAAAAGAATATAATTGACTGGAACACTTACAAAAGTCCGCATAAAAACAATAAAGAAAGGAAAAACAAAAGTATAAGTAAACGAAGGTTATCTCCGTTAACTGCGTCAAGTTGCTACCCAAAACTCAATCATGTGAGAGCCTGCATCTTTTTAGGCCCTAAGACCTTGTTAGCCTAAGCTACTTTGATAAAAAAACCCTCAAGATCCAAACGTTCCCTATGTGCTAAGACCAACATCCAATCATCGGAACTCGAAAATCCTTAAGCTTCGCCTTCGACGGACAACAGCCGCAAGGACAAACTGCTACCTCATCTTAAAGGCGGCCAGGGGAGAAACAATACCCCAGCAGTTTAAACAAAAATCTCCCACGTACACAGACAACAATAATTTCTTCCTGCCGTCGGTAGATGGAAACGAGTCAATTCCCACTCTTCGATCCAAAAAAAACTACCCAAAAGCCAAAGTCTTCACCTAATCACTCCCGCGGATCGAGTAAGGAACATACAACTAATCAAACCCTCATGCTCCCCAAAAAAGGAGGTGTATTTTTTTTTTTTCTATTAATTTCTTTTACTTTTTTTTCCCCCCCCCAAAAATCCAACTTGGAAAAAAAAAGGGAGACCTTTTGTAGCTCGAATTATAAACGACAACAAATTAAATAAACAATAAGGAATATTGTAATAGAAGAAAGTTAACCGAACTTTTAATGCTATATAATAACAGTGCATAATGTTTTGAAGAAATAGTAATAACTAGATATACAATTATTTTTAAATAATAATAAATAATATAATAATAAAACCAAATATAATAATAATAATTAATAATAATAATAAGAAGAATTAATAATAATAATAATAATAATAATAATAGTTAATAATACATATTATATTATCATAATATATATAATAATAATATAATATTCACATACTAATAGAGCAAGTGAAAAAATGTTTTTTTTCAATAATGAAACATTAACTTCGCCTGTAAGATTGCAAAATACCAATATATCTAAAGATATCACGGAATTATGAGAGATCAATAATAGTAGAACTAGCATTATCTAAATATATTAAGCATGATGGTATATATTTTCAATAATTATATTGAGTGACTAGGGTGATTTCATACGAGCACAGGAAAGCTAGAGCTTTCGGAGAAACAAGTAGACGCGCGGTTTAAACCTCTAATGGCGGATAGCAAATGTCTCGTCGTACAAGAAGAGACCGCGCGCGTATATCCTCCCTCTCAGAAAGTTTTATCTGCTCTTGACGCTAATAGGTATTAAAAAAAAAAAATCCATAAAAAGATTTATAATAATGAAGCAGATAGATGGAATTTTTCTAATATATAATGATTTAACAAAAAATATATGAACTAAACAAATGTACCCCCAATATTGTAAATCTTAGACATTAGATTATAAAGTATTTCCAATTAATATTTCGTTAAAAACGTGCCCCGCAATGACACGAAATAGTATTGACGGGACTGTGAATGGAAGGTGTCTTGAGCTCAAACATTGTTCCCATATGCTTAACTTTTGGAACGTGATCTGCATCACTTAGTAGTTATTAAAGCAGAATTAGCAGATATAATGATATCCGGATTCCTTCATCACGAAACTTAGAAATGCTAGTAAGTCCTATGATATATCAGAAAAAATAAAATAATAGAAAAGTTTAAACAAAATAATTGTAAAGCCAAGGCCCAAAGCGACGGCTCTTCAATCCACTTCTGATAGCAATAAATAATTCAGTTACCGAATACTTCATTATCACGTGTTATTATAAGATGATTAACAAATTATTTAATGTGCATGTTAAATTTCCACCTTCTTTTCAAATTTCCCTCTCCATAGACTCTTGTAGCCATATCCATATTAAAAAAATATATAACACAATTATTTGTCAGATAACAGGAATGCATCCGATACAAAAATACACGCAATTTCGTAAATGAAAATCTGGGGAGGAGTAAGCCGAATTAGCTTCGTCTTCCCACAAGTCTGATATCTTTAAATTCATTAAGAGGTTGGGGGTCTTAACAGTCAGTCACCTCTTCACATCAAAAAAAAAAAAAAAAAAAAAAAAAAAAAAAAAAAAAAAAAAAAAAAAAAAAAAAAAAAAAAAAAAAAAAAAAAAAAAGCTGCTTTAAATAAGAGAAATGAATTAGACACACTAATGGCGAATTAGCAGTAAGTGATAAAGGAATAAGCTTTCCTTATTTCTAGATAAGAATGTTTTTGAATAGAATTACTAGTATATAAGTCTGGAAAGCATAAAAACGTATTCAAATTTCAACATCAGTTAGAATTTCTAACACTTTCACCGTTAAGCAAGGTTTTAACCATACACTCTTCATAAATTTTCGTTATCGGATAGGGTGTGAAAAGGACAAAATTAAACAAGTAATGCGTTCGAATAGAGTGGAAATTCTTGAAAATTAAGTTGTTTGCTTTTTAGTATGTACGCTAGGATAGAAATGTATCTTTCTCCTTTTTGGCTATTGTCAATTCTGTCTCTCTTCTTTCTCTATTCAGTCTCTATGCTTAACACCAACAATAAGTTAAATAAAGGTTATCTGTGTCCGAATTCTCAAACATTTTGCAATTATTCACGAACTAAGCTTCTTCTCTTCTGTCTTTTTCAATATTGTGATAAGCCCACAGCCGCGCCCCTTCTAGCTCACTTTCTGATGTGTGATCATTCTACTCTTCACATCACAAACAAGTCCGCCTGTAATATATTTAAATTTGTACTTTATATTTACTAAGCCCAACTAGGGCCACCGACGCAAGATTACGAACTAAAAGCGTTTGGCACTGGCCAGCCCATCTCAGCCATATTGAGAGAGTCCCCTGTTACGATCTGGTCGTGGCCTGAGATGAGATGCAATCAAGCATCTTTCTACATTATATTCAAGCCCTATCTTGAACTAACCTATTGATCTATCCATACTTAGTCTACTAGTTGAATCCACTTTCTTCATAAAAGTTTATCACTCGTATACTTTGCCCCAGTTAAACAACAACCCCGAATTCTTATAACCAATGCCAGCAGCAAATTTCAACTTACAGAAGCTCTCACATGCCTAAGCACCTTCTCATTATTTAAGCCGCTAATCTGCCGTTCAGTTATATTAAAATAATCGTCCCTTTATTCAACCGGTGTTATAAATGAAATATCTATTAGCATTATTGATATCTACATTGAAACTTTTTATTATCATCTGGTCAATACCATCTATTTCAATTGCATAATTAATAAACTTTGAAAGCAGAAAAAAACTTTTCACTCCATCATCCAATTTTAATATACTTATTTAAGTTTGGTCTGAGAATAAACCTCATTATCATATATACTCCCTATATTAATATATAATTATATAATTCATTACTTATATATTTATACTATATTATCATATCGTACTATAGCTTATTATATTAAATATACTATTATAACCTATAATAATAGATACTTCATATACTATATATACCTATGCTATATATTTATTCATATAATATTATATATACCTATACTGACTATACTCTGTACATTTTTAATTATATACCTTTCTACTCATACATACATACATTACATACACTACCTACATGACTACATACATACACTACATTACATTACACCCATACATTACTACACACACATACCACATACATACATCCATACTCATACGAACATACATTCCATACGAGTACGGTGATATACATAAACATATACTACATAAACATATACATTACCTACCTACATAACTACATACATACATTACATACATAATACACTACATACATACATACATACCTACATACATACATACATACGATACACAAGTGAGGTGCGACTCATAGAACCCCACATACAACACCCATACTACCTTACACTACATACATACATACTCATACCATTAAATACCATAATAACATACTATATATACTACTCCTAATACTCTATATTACATATATACAACCCTATTATACTTATATATAGTATATATATATATAACTATCCCTCAGCCCCCCACACGTACCACCCTCTCCTTCCACACACCTTAGCCTCACACACCAACACCCACCTCCCAGCCTCTCCATTGCAGTTTACCAATTTCCATCGCCTCCGACTCTGGATGAGTTTATAATATTATATTATATATATAATATGAAGTTGCACTTTCAACGACAAAATCTTGGAAGGATTCATGAATAAAAGCTAGATGCCTCTACTCTTTATTTGGGGGGTAGCAATAATCCTCCCAAAACATAATATTCTTTAAACAAAAACAAAGTCTCTCTACAACAAAACCCATTATTACCAACACAGATCCAATGTACAAAATCACCTCTTAAAATGTCATGAATAATTTCGAAATTAACGGGGCTTCCCAATAATACTCCTTAACAACATTAACTTATGAAATAGCATAATTATAAATTCATAAGATGTTAATATATTATTATTGTAATTATAAAACTAGAACTCATTTACATGTAAATATCTATTAATAATTATATAAAATTAATAAGAATAATCAAATTTATATCAAAATATAAAAATAACGACACTCAATACGTAAATAATTAATATAATTTAAATGAGGTAAAAATAATCATTTATTTATAATTATAAAATCATACACTTACAGTTTCAATTAATTAAGAATATAATTACTTATATATAATTAACAAAATCATTATTATATATTTATATGTACATATAAATAATTGACACATATTAATGCAGATGTGAAAGTATGTCGAGGAGATTTACGTCATTATATTTTTCTGCATCGCACGATGAGAATTATTTTATTAATAATAATCAATTTATCTATAATAATAATAATAACCTTTGTGAAATATTACTTAATTAAAAATTATATTAAAAGAACATAAACACAATTTTACGGAATTCCTAAACAAATCTCACCGATATGTGGTACTGTATTATTCATATTATATTACCTGCATTTTTTTTAAGGGAAAAATATATGTTATAAGTATACGATATGTAAGATTATAAAAAAGTATATTAAATAAGAGAAAAAATATATAATATATTATATATATACAACTATATTATATAATATATTAATATAGTATATAATTAATTATAGATATATTATAGCTATATATATTTATTGTACTTATAATATAATACGTATGTATATACATAGTATGTTTATATATAGTACATCTGCTAAATTGTTAAGTAAAGAAGATAACTGGAAAAATATATTTCCGGCCTTTGAAACCAACGTCACTTCCTATCTCCATTCACTCTATTCTTTTGTAGTCCACATTACTTACGTATCACTCTGTTCAAAGTCGCAGACGAAGCCAGCGTTGGCTTGGATTTTGCGAGCGAACCTGTGATGTTTACTCAACTCAGATCTATGTCATCAGGTGGCGCCAAATTCTTAACAAAACGAGGACTGCAAATAGAAACCGTTGAAAACGATTTCCAATCGATTGTTATAGTTTTCATAAGGATATGTACACCGTGTCTTTGACAACTGATATGGTTGATGAATTTGAATCTTAATAATAGAGGGATGTGGTTTACGACATTATTGGGTGTGTTTCCATGCAAGATTGTTTGTGAAATAGATAATATTTTCCTGGGGCGATCATGCTTTGTATCGTGAAAACTATTAAGGAATGTGGAGCTGTTTAGACATGTAAAGCTTTAAGCGTCTGTCTGCAATACTATGTTGATTTTCAAAATTCTTTTGCACTCAAAAACCTGAGTCACGATAAAAGGACCCTCCTCGAAAGAGGAATCTGTATTATAAGTATTTGTTTTTATTTCACTATTTGCATTATGTCCAAGGAAAATAGCATAACTAGCATCCATCGAGATGGTAGTACTCGCATCTCCATGAATGAGAGACATGGGTGAGTTTACAGCTAATGGACATAAATGCGAAAATTTGATTATGCTCAAAAGAATTTCCTGATAACATTTTAAAACCAAAGATAGGAAAAACAAAATAGCTGGATCTGGTATGGGTTCAGGTCGCTTGTATTTCTTTGTTTCCACTACATGAAAACGCGATATTGAGACGCAGAATTGCATTATAAATTTAACAACAGTCGTAGATGTAGTATCAAAGAACGCATGCTAATCGTAAACTGTACAGTTTAATTTCTTAATAATTCAGTTTTTAAATTTATCAGGCATATATCGAGTTTGACTTTATGACTTCCCATATTAACTCTTAAGTTTCTTAAAGTTCTATTTAAATTTCTTTCTGTCTTGAATATACTTGTTGCCTTGTTAATAAAATTTATTAATTTCTATCTTATTCGCTATTCTATATTAGTTTTAACGATAAAGCTACTGACCATGGATTAGTATTGGCCAAGGTGTTGGTTTAAAGCATTTCTGAAAAGTACTTAAACTTTAGAGGCTATTTTCTATTAGAAGCGGTTTTAATTGTTACTTAATATTGCTTTAACTTATTTTAAAAATTAATCATGCAAATGAAAGCAGTATCAGTAATGTTAATATCGCGAAATGATATTAACTAATTAAAAAACAATGTTAGTTTTTTTCTAATAAAAAAAGTTAAAATAGTTAAATGGTCGCCAGATCATATTTGATCAAAATTTTTAAACATAAAAGCTTTAAGGTTAATTAAAACAAAGCAATAAACATTAAAGGTTAGTGGTTAATTAAAACAAAGTAATTACTGACTTAATTATAAACTAGTTAGTAGCAAGTGCTATATACTAAACATTTGTTAGTTACTTATTTTAAAATGTTAGAGGTTAATATTATTATTTTTATAACTACAAAGCTAAATATGTTTTCTTAAAAATTATTAAAAATTAATGAAGCTAAGCCTGTTTTCTTATTTTTTTTTATAAAAAAAAGTTTTTACTTTTTTCTATTCTATCATATTTTTTAAATAAAAAAAATGAGCTGTCCCCTCCTTTGGAGTGAAACGTATTTATGCTGTATATGTATTTAAAAAAAATAAGCGTAATTATAACTAATGAAACTAATCCAGACTAATGTAAGCTAAGTTATATGTTAATTCAAGCAAAATAATACAAACTTATATTTAAATTCAAAAACTAAATGCTATTCGCTTCTTCCTTTAATGCTAGGGCAAAAGAAATTATGAAAAAGGAACGTTTGGCAAAAGTTTTCTTAAATGTAAAACTACGTTATTTTAAAATTAAAATTGATATATTTTTTTTAAAATCTCAGAAGAGCAAAAAAACATATTTTCAAATCTGAAAAAATTCTTATAAAAAAAACATGTTCATCGGAACATTTTGAAAGCTATACTATGGGAGATATCTGTATAAATCCCTTATCTGTCTCTCGGAGGGACTATCTCAACTGTTTGAGCCTCCTTTTATGGAATAAATTGTCGTTTAAAACCTTTGTTTTAAGACCTATATTAATAAATTAAAAAGAATGAAACAACTAAATATTTAAAAACATAGTAAACAACGTTATGGCACGCAACTTAAAACATCCAAAGACCGGCTCGGTTACTTTAAGGATTCTATGGGAAATCACAGGGGAAATCTTTCGTCCCAAACTAGTAACTTCCCTTAAAAGGACCTAACCTTTTAGCGCTGTTATGTAACATCCAGAATCAAATAAGATGAACAACTAATCTTTTTTTAGCGGAGAATTGCATTCGACCAAAACTATGATTTAATTTCAGCTATCTCTTCCCTATTTTAATTTAATAATAATTAAAAAAAAAATGATAAGTGCCACTCGAGGCAGTCTTCTTGTTGCTTTCAACAAGGTGCTTTGAGGAAGGTGGCACTGTTGCCGGCTTACTTTAAAGCGTAATTTTCTCTCTATTAAACTTTAAAAACTAGAATGATTAGGCAAACTTTATTGCTTCAAATTAAACTAATTAAACTAAAAATGCTCAAATATTAAAAAATAAAAAAAAACTTGTGGCTTTCCACTTCAAACTGTTTGTGGTTTTGGGGCCTAACTTTCAAACCCGAAAACTGTGCTAAAGCTTCCTTTGATAAAAGTTGACTTTTCTATTCATATATTATATATATATATATAGATCAATATATATATATATAATATATGATAATATATAATATATATATATAAGTAATATATATATATATAATATTATAATATTACATATTAATATATAAATATAACGAGTTCGACTCACACTGATTGCTTTCACCTTCGAGACCTCCTTCTGCAACTTCTCTCCTAGCACTGTGTCCGCCCTAATCTAACGGTGGTTTCCGGACACACTAGGTACTTTCACCTGCCGGCAACCTCCTCCTGTTTATTTTTTTTTTTAATCATTAAATCGATACTATTTCTCTTGGCTAGATAATTTCTCCTGATCACGCCAATATATCTAGGGCCGGAAAATGCTTTCATTTGTTCTTTTTCTATCTTTCGTCACTCGAGGTCTGTCTCTCAGTAGACTGCTCCTTGTGAGTACACTAACTCTCGCCTTCTTCTTTTCTTTGAGAGAGTCCTTTGACTCTTCTTTCTGATTTTGGCGTCCCCTTTTATCGCCTCTTAGACTTCTTTTCAAAATCCTGCTGATAGTTATTAACCCGTTGTTGGCAATATGGGCACTACGTGCGTTCCCATTACTCCCACTGCTTTCGGGCGTATAATTCCCCACCACTCCAATTTGCATAAGACTGCGGTTAGTCTTAGTATGTTCTGTATCCTCGGCTTATGGTGGGTCTATTGTGTTATCTTAACAGAAACTATTGCTGTGAAATCTTTGCGAAACACTGTCCCTCGGGCCAGTACTCGTCTGCCTGAAATTAGTTTCAGGGAGAGTGTGTGAAGGGTTTTAGTTCCATGTTGGCAAGTCACAGGTTTAGTCTGGAGGCTATCTGGTGGGGGAGTGCCCTCGACTTATCTCTTACCGAATCCTCTTGTCTCCTTTTGGCTCTTTCAACCTCATCCCCTTCATTATTATCTTCATTTAAAACTACTTCGTTCTCTCCCTTATTCTTGCCTATCTCTTCTTCATCTGAATTAGGTTTTGTGGCCATTCTCGTCCACCTTTAAAACTTTTAAATAAAATAAAACAGATTCTTTTAGAAGCAACCCAAAAAAAAAACTGCTTAATGTACCGTGAGGTGAATAGCAATGAATTTAATTAAAACTTCGGTTTGATGAATATGAAATTTGTTCCATTTCCAGATGAGTCGGCCTTAGTGTTAGTACTAAGTGAGATGTAATGTAAGATGATGCTTATAATATATAAGAAAACAATATATATTGAAATTAACCGTACCTTCTTTCTGCACCTATATGTCAATATAATGTTATATATATATATATATATATATACTTATTTATATATTATATAATATATATATATTAATATATCTACAAATAAAATATAATTAGTATAATATAATATAGTTATTATATAATATACTATTATAACTACTTACTTTTTAAACGCATATGTACAAATGTGTAGAACATAATATCTAGCTGAAAAAAATAGTATAATGTATAATCATTTGCGAGAGAGCGAAATTTCTGTATATATCAGATTTGATATCTCTTTATTTCCTCTTCCTCTCTTTGGTTATCGCTTGACCTTCGGACTAGTGGTTTACCTTATTGCGCGAATGTGTATGTGTGTAACAAGTGCTGCTCATCTTGTATGAGCATTGATGAGGCCGCTCGTATGCTTACTGTGCTGCAGATCTACCCAATAGGGAGTAGTAATGTTGGGGATTAACCTCTCTTCATCCTCGATTCTCTTCTCCTCTCTTCCTATCTTCTCCTTTCTCTACTTTGCGTAAACTCATTCTATAGGATGGTTAATATATTTATATTAATATATATATATACTATTATATATTATAATATATATATATAATATAATATAGTTATTTATATATATATATAGGTACACTTTGTATATTACTATAATATATATATAATATAATACTATATTAGTAAATGACGTTAGTATTCACTAGTTTTTGGTGTAATAAGAAATATATTGAGAAACGAAAGAAAAATAACCAGTTCGGCAAAATTATTCACTCCAAAATCTCTGCAACAACTTACGCAAAAAATTATGACATATTTACTTTACGACTGCAGTTAATTACAAAAATATACCTTATTACAACACATAATTAAAATATAAAAACACTCATTAAATGCTAAATGTTCAATGGTACCATTATGCTCAAATAATACCTTAAAATTAAGAGATAATTTTTACCTTTACATAAACATGCATTAAATAATTTCAATTTTTCATTACTATTTCATAATAATAATAATAATTATTTATATTTTTTATGGGCGCGCCCTTGGTGATTTTCTTTTCTGGGGTAAATTTCTCAGGGGTGGAAATTTAAATTTAAGGGAGCTGGGGGAAGAACTTTTTTCTCCTAAATCTTGTTGGAGAGCTTTCTCTCCAAAACTGGCTAAATTTGTTAGAGAGCTTCCTCTCTGAAACTGGCTAGGCTGGTTGGAGAACTGTATCTCCAAAACTTGTGGGAGAGCTTTCTCTCCAAAATTGGCTGAATTTGTTAGAGAACTTTATCTCTAAAATTGCTTACTTGTTTAGCCCTTATCCTGGGGGGCTCTTTCCATGGAAATGGCTTCTCAGTGAAGGTTGTTGGACTTTGTTGGGGTGCCTGCTACGCTGCGTCTGCTGCTTACTGAAGTTCCACGCTCGAATCCATCCTGTAGCGAGGGCACCAGATGAAGTGGCTGTTACGCTGCATCTGCTGCTGCTTGAAGTTCCATGCTCGAATGCACCCACTGGCAAGATCGCCAGATGAAGTGAAGGTGCCAACTCGGACCCCACTATTTGCAAGGATTCATGAATAAAAGCTAGATGCCTCTACTCTTTATTTGGGGGGGAGCAATTAAGTCCTCAAAACATAAATTCTAAACAAACAAAAGTCCTCTACAACAAAAACCCATTACCAACAAAAGTCCATTACAAACAACCTGTAAAATGATGAATAAATTTCGAAATAAATGGGGGCTTCCCAATAATACTCTTAACAACATTAAATGATGACAATACATAATTATAAAATCAATAAGAGTTAATTAGTTATATGTAATTATAAAATCATCACACTCACCAACATTAAATAATTATAATATAATTATAAAATTAATAAGAATAATCAATTATATATAATTATAAAAAATCATCACACTCATCAACGTTAAATTCGTTATTAATAACCACTTCATTTTAGCTTTTTTTTTAAAAAAAACTACTAAACTTAAGCAGTAAATTTAAATTTACATAATGCATACAATTGACATTAAATTTTGTGTTCTCTGCGTTTTGGTTATTCAATAAGCATGCGCACACACACAACGACACAAGACACACACACACACACAACACACACACACAGATTTTCACACTACACACACTACACTACACACACTCCTAAGTCTGTCTCTCTAATCATATTATATATGATAATACTGAATAATAGTATATATATATTATATATAATATTATATAAATATTAAATATATATGAATATATATATATATTATTAATTTATATATATATTATTATCATATATATATATATATATATATATATATTATATTAATTAATTATAATATATAACATATATATAGTTATATATTATATTATTCTCATAAATGCCTCATCTCTCGAGCTCCACCTACTTATTTGGGTGGCGTCCATGCCATCTCCAGAAATCCTCAAGCGACTCCTCCATACCGGCGAAAATCCAATCAGGTCTTTCTTTCTAGGAGAGGAAATTCTATGGATAGCTGCTCCATGTAGGATAAGTAGGGACACTGGCTAGACAACTTAAAGATAGAGAGTAGGAGTGATTACTGGGTGTCTTCAGCCTCCACTTTGTCATCTACGGCCAGGTGGAGAGGCTGCGTCTGGAGTCCAAATCTGTGGTTCTCTATTCTTGGAGGCCTGGGTATGCCAGAGATGTCAGTCTGGGAACGTGAGATTTGCATCTCTCGTGGGAGAGTATTCTGAGTTACTGTTCTGGGGGGGCAAGAGTTTATGAGGTGATTAGGTGGGCGATTGTTGAGGTAATGCTGTGTAAAGAATGTGTGAATATGCCTTAAGAGAGATGTGTTGTTGGGAGGAGGGGGATGCTTTCTAAAAAGAGATAGTTCGCTGTAATAAGAGGGCAGATGAGGGAGCGGGGTTTAACAGGTATACAGTGTTGGTCTTGTAGGGTAGTCTTATGGCATGGGTGGTCGGGTCAAGTAGAAACCTGATGATTGCATTGCCTATCATGTCAGGTGATCTTTGAATTGAGAAATTTTTGTTCTTTGTGCAGGTGGTTGAATTTTTTGAGTTAGTTTCAGGACAGCCTGTTGATAGTTCTAAGGGAGCTGTTTTGGATTCTTTGTAATATGATTCTGTTAGTTGGTGAGATTAGAGGGTAACCAGACTGTTGATCCGTAGTTGACTGAAGTTCTTGAAAATTGTTTGAAAGTAGCTACGTCCTTGTAGTTGTTTCGTTGCGTGGAATGTCCGAGATAGAAAGTTTACCGTAAGACATTTAGTTTCTCTCTTCTGCTGTGGTCTAATCTTGAAGTGTGAAAAGGTGTAAAGAGGGTTAGAATGTGCGGGGGTATCAAAGGTTGAGGTAATACCCGAGCGCTCTCGGTTTTGTTTAGGGGCATGAAGATTTTTAGAGTTACTTGTGGTGTAATGATGATATTGGTGCTTTGGTGTAGCGTTAGGATCTCTGGCTTTTCTATAGATGATTCTTCTCGCCAAGAGAGCCATGACTGAACATTACTTGTTTGAAGCATTGCACGCTAGGATTTAGATTAGATTATAGTTTAGGTGTCTTTTTGAGTATAGTTGTAGCAAGTCGTAGTTTTGGAGTGGGACTTAACAATATGGTTTTGTTGGGGGGGGTTGATTTAATTTTAGGTTAATATATCAACTCCAAGCACTCCTATAACATAATGAATAATGAGAAGTGTTGGATGATGTTGATGCTTGCGCAAGCTGTGAAAAGGCTTTGAACAGAGAAAGGAGGATACGAACAAGATGGCGACGGACACTGGAGGGACTCCCCGTTCTCAAATTTACGGTTTTTGTGAGACTGATGGTGATTGAATAATCAATGAGCTCAGTGCGTCCTGTATAATGGTTAGCTAGTCACTTCTTTTTAAAATTTGTATATATATAAAAGGGTGAGGTTTTAAGTATTATTTGAAATGAGGATGTGTCTGTTAAATATAGATTACTATGTGTCTGAGAAAAGCTTATTACTTGAAATGTCTTGAATGGCTAGAAGTATAATTGTTTGTGGGATGTGGAGAGTTT
Source organism: Trachelipus rathkii (assembly GCA_015478945.1). NCBI lineage: Eukaryota > Metazoa > Arthropoda > Malacostraca > Isopoda > Trachelipodidae > Trachelipus > Trachelipus rathkii. The sequence continues at coordinate 44,698 of JABUQX010037039.1, read as the reverse complement.
TATTTAAGTCCGATTTGAAGATGTTTTGTATTGATGTTTTTAATGCATGTAGAAGTGGAGTGTGAGATTTTATATGAAGCCATTATTGTATTGAGTTAGTCAGGGAGTGAAAGTGTGTGATTGGTAAATTTGGTGTGAGGAGATCTTTCTACCATTAATAGTTTGCAAAGCAGGAGACGGAGAGATAGGTTAAGAGAGATCGATTATGATGAGAGATGGAGGTCGGTTTTTCTGGGTTTGAACCTTGGGTATGACAATGCTTTTTCCAAAGCTGTGGGGGATAAAGTTGAGTGCCAAGATTGTTGAAAAATTCTGCATGAATCGATTTATCAGTGATTGCGTTCGAGGTTGATAATGTGAAGTTTTGAAATGTTAGTTCGTATGCGACACATTGGAGGGCTAGGGAGTTATTAATTTCTTATAATAAGTGAGGTAATTTCTATGTAGTAAAGGGAGTGGGATTAGTTTCTAATTCTCTATTGTTATGTTATTACTGTTGCTTGTATTATTTTCATAATTAATATTTGTGTGTGAGTGGGTTGTTATGGAAGATTAGGAGTTAGTGTTGTGCTAATGGAAATTACTAAGTTCTTGTTATTGGAGGTAGAGTGAGATAGTAAGTAGGTAGTTCTGCGTCCATTATTGCATCGTTTGTGCGTTCGTTGGGGATATGAGTTAGGAAGTATGTGGAAGTTTATCAATACTACTGCCATGGTTGTTTTTCTTCAACGCTTTGACCCATGTTTACAATATGAAAGGATATAATATTTTGAATTGCTTTACTAACCTTCATAGCGGAGTGCATGAAAGATGCAGGTGTGATACAAATATTGTGTGTTTAGAGAGGGTGTAATGCTTGCCTTTGACAGCAGCTTACAATCGTGAAAACGGGAATATAATTCTTTTTTATGTTAATGTGACTGTTACCCTACTCTATCAGGGTGAACAGAAATATAAGAATAGGTGATAGTAAGCGAGTTCCACTGAATGTAGGTAATATTACTAATAGGCCTCTTTTGTTATGCTAAAAGATAATAGTATGACATATGAATATAACAAATACTTCAGTGTGTGGAAAGAGTTTTTCGTGATATGGCTCTTTCATGAGCGGCGTTGGGGGAGTTTGTCATAACAGTCACCTTCGATCAGATAATAAGTATACTAGAAGAGCGATTTTTTATGTATATATTGGGTGAATTTTTATCCATTTGCCATTTTGTGAGGTTATGTGGAAAGGTTGTATGTAAATTATTTGGTCGGTGAGGTGATAATTTTTGATATTGTATTAAATTAGTGATTATTTATTAGGCACGTATGGTGAGTCTTGTAATGATATAGGTCTATTTCTGTGTTCCAATATTATTGTTGGTAAGAGAAGAAGGAGAGGAGAAGTGTATGTTCTGGGAATGTTTGGGTATTGGTGTAGCTAATATATATTAATATATATAAGATTAATATAAATATATATATTATAATATTATATATATATTTAATTATAATATATATATTATATATATATTAATATTATATATTATATATATATATTATATATATATTATATATATATATATATAATATTATATATTAATAATATATTAATTATATATATAATATATATATATTATATAATATAATATTATAGATATATATATAATTATATTATATAATATAATAAATAAATTATTTATTATTTTATATAATCTTAATATAAAAAAGGTAAAAAATTTTTTAATTATTTTTATAACCCTTTTTTATTCAGTTCCAGCTCTATTCTACTATAAGTAATATACCTCCGTGAAAATTATTAATTAATATAATAATATAATATTAAAATAAATGTCACTTAATAATTACAATAAATAATAATGAAGAAATAAAATATGACTTAAATGATTTTTTAATTCGTATATGATACTTAGCATCTAAATATTCAAATTCAGTCGCCAACAATATGGCTTTTGAGAGTGGAGTTGCTTATCGAGTGAGCTTCAGTATATATTACAGGCGTAATTTGAATATACAGCTTTACCGTGCTTACTAGCAACGCAAATAGGTAAGTTTTTCTCTAACCAACGCTTATATTTTTAACATACCCCACACTGAGTTCCTACGTTTCCCTTATGTGCGAACACTCACAGATACCCGATATCTAGATCAAAGCGAGCTGTGAAGCAAGATATGCTAAATAAAAAAGGAAGCTGATCACGAGCATAGAAGCACACGCAGGAGTACGAAGTCTAAACCGATTATCAGGGCGACTCTTATGAGTCCATCTCGCTCAATGTGCAAGTGGGTCAGAACATCTCATTCAGGTTCGCTCGTCTAGAAGAAGAGGCGTCTCTCGAGAGCACTCCAATGTCCTACAGTATAACACTGGGTAAGATGCGTGTTCTAACTCTACCGATGTTAGACTTTTCTGGTCAGCTCTCAGATTCACTAGATGATATGTGTAACCGATGATATAAATCTCTATTTATAACTCAAAGCGTGTAGGTTCCAACAGAGGATGGGAGCATACTCATGCTCCCACAATCAACTCATACGAGAAAGTAGCTTTCGCTCAAGATTGTGTCGTAGAAGATATAATGGTCTCTCCATGTTAACGTGTATACTTGGTATTCAGTAAGGATGATAGTGGTGTGGCTTGATATATGTGAATTACCAATTCAAGTATTTCTTGTGAAATTTATACCTTTGTGGGGTTACCTTGAAGGAAAGGGTTTTTAAATATTCGTCCTTAATTAACCCTAGTATGAATTACATGGAGGATCTAATTGATAGAAATTTCACGCCTACACCTAATCGCATATGCGGTCGAGTGACACAAACTCAAGAGATAACGTTCATTCCAACCAGTGTATTGTCTATTGCTAATAACGTACCCTACCATCTTAGAAAATAGCTTAATTTTTTAAACCTTAACGTAAATAAATATATAATTAAAATATATGTACTTATTTAAAGATTTAAATTATAAAAATTTCCTCCCTTACTGTGATATTCCCGCTATTTTATTTTTATTAACCCACCTCCAAAAAACTGCTCCAGTCGAAACATCGTTATTAGTTAATAATATATTTAATATATATAAATTAACTATATATATTGCTTGAAGACTTTTATATTGATATATTTAATATCTGTGTGAATTATATGATATATAGGAATATATATAAGTACATATTCAACTACTTAATAAGTACGTCAAGTCATACGTGTGTACCTACTATACTAGCCTAACTCACTGGAAAATAAGCTATCGCCTAATATATATATTTTACATGATTATATATATATATATATTTATTATGAATAATATATATATATATATTATATATATTAATATAATAATATAATATATATATATTAATATATATTAATACTATATATTAATTATATATTATATATATATATATATATTATATATATTATTATAATATTATAATAATATATATATATATATATAATATATAATAATATTATAATATACATATAATATATAAAGTATTAGAATCTTATCTGTATATACGTTTAATGTATAGGACCCACCTACGACCACAGGCAATGCGCCTGTTTAGTCACAACTGACGTGATTTGAACATAATCGACTCTCATATAGTGTGGCATGAGGAGTTCCTCATTCTTATCGTATACATTATGTTTAAATAGTCAAAGAAAATTTGGATAGGTGTTGTATATGCACATAATCAGTCAAAATAAATAAAAAACTAAATAAAACTCCGTATGATCCTCATATAATTGCATTAATAAACAGTCCTAATTATACATTACTATAACATAAATTTCATATTATAAAGAATATTCAGTTCTTGATAGATATAATGAGAGAAATATACGTTTATAATTAAAGTAGGGTGAGAAATCATCAAATCTGTTCATTTAATCATGTATTTTATTAGATTATAATTAGTAGTTTTCAAGTTCAATTAATGGGGTATCCATGATTGGGACATCAATCAATGAAGATATGTGAACAGATTGCGGGGTATGGAGACGGCTAAAGTTGCTCAAATGGGAGAGTGAGAGGGAATTCACGTGATTGTAGTGGCTTAGGTTAAGTGGATTTATGTGGCCAAATACGTGAGGAGTGCAAAGTACATCAACCTCGTGTGCAATTCTTCGTTTGAGAGAGAAAGGTATACCACTAACCTAAAGTTTTGAGAACTTATATATTTCTATGATTCGCACATAGTCGGATCATTTCGTGAGTCCTCATGATGCTTACTTACCAATAAGATCCAGGAATAGAGCCTTTCGGAGCTAGCTGATGATAGTTAATCAGTGATAGAAGACGAACCTTGTCGTACTAATGAGCATACCGTAATGATAACCATGAATAGACCTATCACCTCTCGAAATAAGAAGAGCGTGCTATTTTAGCGCCTATTACTTTATCTCACGATCACTCTATGAGCCATGTACCTCTACATATACATTAAAGAGGGGGTACACAATATATAGTTAAATATGGTGTGTAGGATGTGTTGTATATATGTGATGTGTGTGTAGGTGTGTTGTGATGTAGTGCTTAAGTACTACAAAAAATTTACGTGAAGTAGTTCCACTGAGCTAATTTTAGAAGTTAAACTAATTCTGCCATACTCATACTCTAATTACCATTTCACATACTGCATGCTTCCATCTGAACTCGTGATTCTGATATCCATTTTTTCCCCATTGTCAGAGAAGTTTGACTTATTTTATAATGGCATCATTCTATGTACTGATTATTCACCAAAAGTTTGCTTCTGCACGTCGTTAGTATTCCTCAGATGTAGCTCTGGAAACCACTTTATATTATATATACGATTATATTATAGTATAAGTGTATAGTTAGTATATCGATTATCTACATATTCGGATAAGTATATATTTGATATATATATATATTTACTATAACTATATAAATTAACTACCTATATATATATAGTTAATAATATTTATATTTATTAATATATATGCTACGTACAGTACTAGCCTCTCTCTAAAACTACGTATATTATCTCTATATAATGTACTACTTATATATATAATGATTATATTCTAGTCACTAATATTTTGTGTGTAGTATATGTGTGTGAGTTAGATATATCTACATTGCGTATTCAAGTGCAATCAGACTTTCCGACCGGCTTGAGATGAACGAATGCTTGATGTGCGAAAGAAGATTCTACTGTTAAATTTGTTTGCTTTATTAGTTTTTTTTAGTAAGCTACTGATACTAGCTAGTCTATGCTATGGTATAAGCTAGGTATATTCTAGGCTCACTAGGGTATAAGCTAGGTATATTCTAGGCCCACTAGGGAATAAGCTAGATATATTCTAGACCCACTAGGGTGTAAGCTAGGTATATTCTAGACCCACTAGGGTATAAGCTTGGTATATTCCAGGCCCACTAGGGTATAAGCTGGGTATATTCAACTCCCTCTGGGATTTGAAGCTCCTTCTTGAAAGTCTGTAATAAAAATTATCCCGTACGACTTAGTAATTTTGTTCCATAGTTCATATTTTGCTCTTTATATTTTTGTACTACCAGTGAAAAATATTTACTCCATATTTGCTGGTTAAATTATCAAAGGAAATTTAGGTACTATAGGTTGTATTTATTACTTATAGTATAATACTATTATAATAAATTGAAAGTAGGTTTAATTTTTGTAATAGCTATAATATCTTTGTTGAAATAATATAAACACTGTTTTTGTAGGTTTTAGACACTGACTCCATAAAATGTCCCCAAATTTCAAACTCTCTTTACCTTCTTTGTCTGACTACGAATCCGTCTCCTTCTTCCACTTCCTCTTATGATTTCGTCTAATATTCTTCTTTTTTCAGGTGAGGTACCCCCTTCCCCTCCGAGGGGTCCCTGCTCTCACGGCCCCCGACTCTTACTCCTTCCTCCTCTATGCCCAATCCCAAATTGAGTACTCCCTTCTACAGGTATTTCCCTAATTATTATGGTGGCACAACACCCTGAAGGGAGCCTATGGAGTGAGTAAGTATGTTGGCATTATTAATATATAAAAAAAAATTAATTTTATAATATATAAATATTATATAATTAATATTAATATAGTATTATATTACTAAGATTATATTTAAAATTTTATTCATAATTTATTATTTAATCCAATCTATATTATATATGTAAAACACAATATACTAATTAGTATAAATATTATACATATATATAAATATTATAATATATAACAATATTCATATAATGATATAATAAAAATATATATAATAATAGAAAATAATAATATCTTCTATATAAATATTAACTATATCCAAATAATAACAAATCTAAAATAGCGTGAACATACCTGATAATAGTATACAAGTTATACTATATATATCCAAATGATATATAATAGAAACCTATCAAATAAATAATAGGAGATCGCGTCCAAAACCTATCTTACTCTAACCTCTGACATAACTTAGCGATAAATACAGTTCTTCCCGATGCAAATTAATAATATTCCTTAGTAATTCCTTGCTATAATATATATATATTTATAATAGCTAACTTATCCAAAATAATATTGGAGATGAGCAATATATATAAAAATAGTTATATATATATATATATATATCTTATATATACTATAATTATATTATATATATATATTATTTTGTGCTATCAAAACTTTCGTTATTCATTGAAGTAGATCATTATATAAAATTTTTCCTACTAACCCTATATATATATAATTATATATAATATAATAAATAATTAAATATATATAATCTAAGTATATAATATACTTTCAAATAATAATATAGTATATCAGTCTATGGGAAACATTATATTATTCGTTTTTATTCCATATATATAGAATTCCATATATATTAAAACTTTTATATACATATTTATATAAATATATAAATTCGATATATATATATATATATATATATATATAGTGTAATAAAAAAATATCTTTTAAAATAATAAATTATATAGTACGAGAAAGCGAATATTATAAATTTAATCTTTGTTTTATCCGCGCCACCAATCTAAGTATCATTAATCGCCATGGGTCTAGCGTCTGAGTATAGACAATATGCAAGAAGCTAAAGAGGTGAGAGTTTTAGGATCGAATCTTCACTCCAGACTGGCCTGTGATCGAATCAATATGTTGTCAACAATATCGATCCATATATGTAGTATACTTGGCATAACAATATTTCTGAGAAATGTAAGAACTCAAAAAAACTACATCACTTGGCTGCTCAACAGCTGCATAATGATGGTGCGTCAATTGCGTGGAATATTATTTTACAATCAACGCCAATGACAAATATCGATACAGTCTAGAAATATACGCTCTTCAAATCTAAAGTATAAGAAAAATTTAGGTACTATCTCTTATCTAGCTATTAGTTAAAGTAGAAAAAAAATATTAAAATTACGTTTCATTTATACAACTTGAACAAAAGTTCATTTTTACTGACTAAAACCTAAAAACGCTTCCGCACTACTACTAGTGAGTAGTTTTCATTTCCTACTATCCTAAGTTAAGTAAAGTATTAACTTTATTAGAGGTTGGAGCTCACAGGAACCCGAAAAGTAGTAGAAAACTCAAAAAGTTGTTATTTTAACTAAACCTTTTTCTAAGTGTTATACTATAGGCTCTCCTGTATATGTTAGTGTATAATAAAGTAAAAAGTAAGTAAAAATGTAGTAATAGAATAATATATATATATATATACTAGTGTCAGCAGATTAGGGAGATAATTCATAATCAGTCGAAAAAATGATTACATGAATTTATCATATATATAAGCCCTCATACTACTACTATAATATTTTAGTCATCCAGTATATAATAATATACATATAAAAAAATAATATATACTATAATATTATATATACTATAATAATACTACTATATATATAGATATACATATAATATATATATATAAATATAATATACTATATATGAGTATATAGTATAGACTATTATATACTATGCGTACCCTCTATTCTATACTATATAAATGAATATACTCTTCATAACTTATGGTTTATAGTAAGTTATATAGCTATATATATATACATATATAAGAGATATATATATCAATAGTATATATATATAATATATATATTTAAATAGTATATATATAGAGAGCGAGAAGGAGAGACAGACAGACAGACGAGAGAGAGAGAGAGCATCTTGAAATGATGAGATTGCCTCCTCCCCATGCCCCATACATTTTTTCATATAATGGAGTGTTAGTGGTATCGCCCCTTTTCGATCTCATCCCCACATTCTTCTTACACTGGCGGTAGGCTCTCCTTATCACACACTCATTATTAAATTACTAACATCGCAAACAAAACTTATCTTTAAAAAAAAAATTCAAACAAATGTATATTAAAAAACAGATAAGACCTCAAAGCAAAAACATAGAAGGTGCTAGGTGTTCTAAAATAGCCATCATTCTTCACTCTTCCCACATCACACTTGGAGTGACGTACACTGGTTTAGGATTTATGAACGGACACACTTGGGTTATGATCGGGGAGCTCACTTAGTAAGTTGACGTAGATAACACTTGGAGTTGACTAGACCTATTCACACTTGGGAGTTGACGCGACACCCTCTGGGAGTTTGAGACAGACACCGACTGTGGAGTGACGGACACCACTGGAGGTGACGGGATCACCCGCGTTTGAGTGGGTGCGTCGCTGGAACTAACCGACCTGCTTCGAGCATCGACCTTCTCATATATTTCTTGCAATCTTTCAAGGTTTTAAATCTTATTTGCACTTATTTGAGCACCACCTCTTCTCCTCAAACTTCATCTATTAGTTGCCTAACCGAAACCGCCCTCTCTTATCTGTGTCCTAGCCAAAGTTGGATGAATGTTATGAATATGTTCGCAGTGATGTTTTTTTTTTTTTTATTTTTTCCAAAAATAAAAGTTAATAAAATTCATCGGAACCCACGATACAAATGCATGACGTAACGAAAAAAAAATTATGTATTAAATTTACATCTTTTTTTTTAACCAATACCAAAGGTTTAAAAAACAAAAAAAAACATGTGGCAGAAAGATTAGTTTATACGTTATATAATATGAAAGTTTGAAGACTATTGTAATATTGTAATAATTAATCTCATTACTCAAATAAAAATTTACGCTGCTACCTTTCTATGTAAATCGTGACGAAAGCCTTTAAGGATTAATTGTGAGGACCATTTTTAATATAAAGAAAATAAATACAAGCCTTTATGCAAATGTATTGACTATCTTGATCTATACTTATCTTATCTTATCTATACTATATATATATTTATATTATTAATATTATATCATATATATATCTTTATGATATATGATATATATATTATATATATATGTTAGCTATATACTATGATATAGTATTATATATATTATAATATAGCTGATGTTTTAAAACAGTGGCGGCTCGTGGTTCTTGAGCAAGGGGGTGCTGCTACTTATATATATATACAAATATATTATATATATATAAATATATTACCTATATATATATAATATATATATCGTATAATATGATAGGGTGATAAATATATAATATATATACGATATGTATGTATATTATATTATATACTATTAATATATATATATACATAATTATATATCATATATATATATATTATATGATATTATATAGCTATATAAATAATATTATATATATATATATACTATATATATATATATATTTATATACATATATAATATACTATAATAATATATATATATATATATTATATATAATACAATAATATATATATATATATTATATATTGTAGTAGTATATATGTGTGTATATATATATAGTATAACATAGTATAATATATAGATATTATATATATATCAGATGTGAGGGTATATATTGTATATATATATAGTATATGATATATATATTAAATGATATAAGTATATATATATATAATATTATATAATATATATATATATACAATATATAATATATATATATTTATTATATATATATATATAATTTATATTATATATAAGTATATATATATATAATATAATAATATATATATAATATATATATATTATTATATTAGTATATATATACTACTTATATATATATTCTATGTTCTATAATATATATTTAATATATATAATATATATATATACCTATATATATAACTAATATAATATATATATATAGCATATATATATAATTTACATTATTGCGAATGATGTTTCTAAAAAACGATCAGTTAAATTGAAAAAATGGATCGAAAATTTAAAGAGCAATAAGAGAGGAATAATGTGAAGGCTCAGAAAAGGAAAAATATTGAGGACGGGAACAAAATGTCTAAAAGTTCCAATGTAACTTATTTAAGCTACACTCACGGACAACATCTCTCGCTCGGATTACACAGTAAAAATTTACACTATAGAGAGATTTTCGGACACAAAAGATTTTTCAAGTTCCTATTATTTGCTATTGAATAAATTGTTCGACCAAAATTATTATATAATATATACTATATATTAAATATATATATATATATTATATATATATATATATATATATATATACTATATATATATATAATATATATAATATATATATAATATAACTATATATGTATAGTATATATATTATTATATAATTATATATATATATATATATATATTATATATATATATATATATAATATTATTATATATACTATATAACTTGTATGATATATGATATATAGTAGTAGTTAATATAGCAGACGACGAGAGAGAGACGGACAAGGAAATTAACAATGCGTGTTTAGTATATGTGGCTTAGTTCTTAATTTTTTAGGAGTGCAGTTCGCCTAGTGCCTATGGACGAGCCGCCAATGTATAGCTATTATCATATTTATATCTATATATAATATAATTTACTAGTGTATGTGTTTTGATTATTGCTGTTAGTAGCTTATCTGAAGAAACTCTCATTTATAATCTATATTAATCAGATGATTACTTCGTTATTTACATAATAAATAGACTTTCTATAATTAGTATTTATTTTTTATTTAGTTTTTGTTTAACCTAAAATAGTAGGTAAATATAATCATCGTTTTAAAGTCTTATCTAATACGAGTGTCGCAATACACCTTGTACATGAGTTAGGTATTCTTATTCGGTATATACAGTATTCGTATTTTAATGCCTTGGTGCGCCATCTAGAATGGAAACCCCCAATGCGAACAAGTTGACCCCACCACGTTGATTTTATATGGTGAAAATTACTTTGGCAGTTGGTTCAAGATACTTTTCTTTTTCACTGATTTCCCACTTGTCTCCAATATCAGCGTCTTTCTCAAACAGGCCAAACGCCCTAATACACAGAGAGAGAACCTTAATTCTGGAAAAAACCGACCACTCATAAGTTAAAGCCCACTAAAAAAAACGTAACAATTATAAAATAAAAACTCATTTCAGAACTCATTTCAAACTTAATTGAAAACGGCTCAATCAAGGATTGATGTAATTTGTTTTTAATGTAAATACGATACGTATTTGGTAATAATATATTGATATTATATATGAAAGTAGTATATATATTAATAATATATATAATATGATATTATATTATAGTATGTATATATATATATATTATAATGTTACTACTATAGGTATTGATAGGTATTCTACTTACCGCCCCTCCACCTATAATCAGGTACTATATATATATATATATAGATATATATATATTTATATATACTATAGGTATATATATATATATTATATTATATATAATATATAGGTATGTATATATATGTGAAAATAACGGATATTACCTATATACTATATATATATATTGCAACTCTCACAAAAAATTTGGCGCATATATGTGAAAGGTTGGTCACACCTGACTTAAAATAATTTTATTTATCACTTTTATATATTATTTTCATTTATCCAGAATATTTTTATTTCCTTTAGACGCACATCTTGATCTTTTACATATGTCTACGTATTTATTATAGATATATATATATATTAACTATTAATTAATTTATTTTACAAATAAATAAAATTATTAATATATAGATATAATTATAATATATATTATTATATATTATTATATATATTATTAATATATATAAATATAATATAGTAATATATATATATATTTATATTAATTAATTATAATTTAATTTATTATTTATATAATTATATTATATATTATTATAATTAGTATATTATTATTATTTAATTTTATATATTATTATTATATTAATTATTCATTATTATTATTATTATTCATATTATTAATTATTACCAGATATTATATTTATATGATCTGTTATTATGCTTAGTAATTAATGCTTATTATAATTAAATCATAAATCATAATATATACAGTATACTATTATATTAATAATAATAATAATAATAATAATAATCATAATTAATTATAAATTACTGATCGAGTTATAATAATAAATGAATTACATAATATTATATTAATATAAATCGATTATATAAATAATAAATAATAATATATTAAATAATATAAATATATCTAAAGGTATCTACTTATTGTGCCCACCCCGCCTAAAATTTGATAATGTATTAGCCCCTATATAATATATTTATATATATTTATGTAAATATGTTTCAAATACTTGAATAATATATATGTGTTATTAAATTATAAATAAATAAAATACATATAAGTATATAACATATTGATGCCCCCGCTCTGAGGTACTCGATACTCCCCCTCACAAAAAAAAATAGCCCAATATTTTTTATTTCCCCGCCACAAAGTTTAGCCATGATTCACAATACAATATGTAGATGTCGTATTCCCAGTTATTATAAGCTATTATGTATGATTTTGAACGGATATGGTAATTAAGTTAGTACTCTTTCTAAGTAGTGCTTGGCTCTATATATACTTAATTAACATTATAATTATATATAAAATTAATATATAATCAATATATTATTATATTTATTATATTTATATATATTATTTAATTATATTATTATATTATTATTTAATATATATTATTATTATTATTATTATTTATATTATTTTAATTTATATTTAATTATTTATAATATTATATTAATTATAAAACAATATTGCATAAAAGAAATCTATAAAAGTATTAAATAAATGCAATTATATTAGTTAAATATAAAATATCTATAGCGCGCGCAACATACCCACTACTATCTATATTATTATACTGTTACTATCTTCTCGTGCGCGTCTCCTTCTCTACTAAAGTCTTTTCCTTCTCAATCCCATACTGTTGCTTTGATCGATCGTACTCTCTTATACTTACTATTCTCGTGTTCTCTTCTCTTCTCTATGTCTCTTCTCACAACCTATCTATCTCTTCTGCACTCAGTTTATCATCTCTCTTTCATCTCTCCTTCTATCCATTACTACTCTACTTCTTTGCGCGTTGCGTGCTCTCTCGTGCCTCCTATCAGTCCGTCTTTCATACAACATACCCCGATCTCTCTCTCCCTTAAACTCTATCTTTCACCTCCAATATATTATATGAAATATATATTATATATATAATATTATTATATATATATATATATATATAATATAGTATACATTGTATAAATTGTAATACATATTAATTAAGACATGTATATTAATATATTATATAATATAATCTATATAATATATATATTAATATAAATATATTAATATAATATTATATATATATATTAATAATATATATTATATATATATATATATATAATTTAATATATATTATGTATAATATTAAATATATATTATTTACTATATATATATAAAAAGGTATTAATAGAAATAAAAAACGGTATTTTTATAATATATTGTTTTTTTATTATTTGTAATACAGCAAAACTTTTTTTTATTTAATTCTTATATTAAACATAATAAAATGTTCAAATCTCTAGATATTTCTTATTTTTATTTTAAATATTTTTTTTTTTAAATATAATTAATATAATTCTTTATATTAATAATATATTGATATATAATTAATATAAGTATATATAATATACTTATGGTTTAATATATTATAAAGTAGTCTTATGCTATGATTTATACATAATGAGATTGCGTAAAGATGGCAAAAGTCTCAATACAATTAAGCAATTTTAATGAATTCCTAAATTCACAACACACACAAATCTCCACAATTATCTCACTCGAGCCTTCGAATATGCTCACCTATTAATGATGGAAATGTGAGTGACCTTTATTTAATTCATTCATGATTCCTTACATCTTTAATAGTGCTTTTTACAACGTTCTTAGCAATAATTCTTTGTATATTTATTATGCAATATTTTCATTTCATTTTGCCAATGTTATCGTCTCCTATAAAAATAATATAACAGAATTAGTTGTATCGGATAACATTATGAATTTGTAAAGCATCGATTATATTTCTATATGTGAATTGTGTTAATTTCAGTTGCTCTATAAGTACTATAACACGGACTCAGCATCAGAATAAATATTAATATATTATATATATATATATATATATATATATATTAGATATTATAATATATATATATATATATATATATATATATCAGATTAATTAATAATATATATATATATATATGATATATATTATATATATATCATTATATATATTATAATATTATATATATATTACCATATTATATATATATATATATATATAGATCAATAATAAATAATATAATTAAAGATATGGTATAATGGTATATATATATATATATATAATAAATTTATATATATATTATATTATATATATATATAATATATAACACTAGTATATATATAGATAAGCAAATTGGTTATATAATATATATATATATTATATTATATATATATATATATATATGAGCTGAGATACTCAAGCTACTCAAATAATTAATGTGGGGTATTGATAAGTGGCAGTGGTTTATTTTTTATTTTACAAGAAATATTAATTAAATGAATAGTTATTGTTCAATGCTACCTGGGCAATAAAGATAAATAAATCATCAATGTATTGTCACAAAATTGAATACACAAATTATGATTATATTGACCAGGCATTCACAGATGCCAACCTCTCTTCACTAAGGCTTTCAACTGAATTCCGACAATTATTGTTAGCGCCTCTAGAGGAAGCCCTGCCATCTCGTCACATTCAAATTCACCGTTCTCATTGGTCAACTTGAATGCTGTTAACAGATTTGAAATGCCCTTATTAACAACAGGCTTAACATGAACATTGACGGTTATTCCTAAAGGTACACACGAGGTATGGACGTCAGCCATCTTACAAAAGTACACATTTGTGTATGGCACACAGGCCCTTGCACATACTCAAATAATATATATACACAGGATATATATTATATAGAAAATATCAGTGCATATTTTGGTGATCTCGTAATTTTCAGAGAGTTTTTAGCTCATATGCAGAAGGTGTTTTGATGCATGTTAATAATTATAAATCTCTGCTTGACTAAGAGGAGCAAGCAATATGTGGGAGAGGAGATGGAGGGGTGAATCCGATAAGGATGGGAGAATATGAGAAGGCTGTGTCAAATATGAAGAAAAGAAAAGCGACGGGCGAAGATGGAATTGCAATAGAGTTGATAAGGTAAGAAGGAGAAAAATTGAAGAATTTATTTTTTAAGTTCACACCTTACCGGCATAGCCCTATTCTAGGAAGGGATCTTTTTAATAAATATTGGATGGAGGGTGTAGTTCCCGGTAGATGGGGTAGAATAGCTGTTGTGCCCATTTATAAGCGAAAAGGAGAAACAGAAGAGTGTGAAAACTATAGGAGAATAGCTTTGTTATATCATATAGGAAAAGTGTACGAAAGGATTTTAGAAAAAAATATTAAGAGGAGTGATGGAGATCCATTTGGGAGAGAAACAATAAATATACAGGAAGGGAAGGAGTACTTCGGACCTGCTGTTTGCCTTAAGAATAGTATTGGAGTAGAGATGGCATTTTAATAAAACAGCATATATAGCCTTCTTTGGACTTAAGAAAGGCATTTGGCTCGATACCCAGAGCCAGACTTTTGGAGGAGTTAAGGGAGGTGTAGCAGAGTGGTGGAAAACTGCGTGTGAGATAAGTAAAAGCTTTCTTGATTAGCTGTTATGTGAATGTAGAATGAGAACTAGAGGATGTGAAAATGGAGAAATTCTTTGAAGGGGGGATAACGTGAGTGAGTACGTGCAGTGTCATGTTCTCCCCTACTCTTGTATAGCTTGACTGGATATTAGTGACAGAAAGGTTAAAAAGGAATTTCCAAATCTGGATGGTGATATAATGGTGTAAGCGGATGATTTGGGGTGTTACAGTAGGAGTAAAGGGTTATTAAGATGGACGTTTATATATTGCGGTGAAAGTAATACCGAATTTGAAGGGGAGATTGAATATCTCTATAAGATAGAAAGTACGGAAGCAGTACTAGGTAGTGATAATTTGAGAGGGGTAGAAAAGGATGAAGAAAGTGGGCAGTAGTCATGATTGAGAATTTAGATAGAAATGAAAATGGTGGATTACATCGAGTTTGAATTGTACCTTGGGGTAAGCGCATGTTACGAGAGAGTAATGGAGAGATGAATTTTTACGGGAAGTGAAGGCGAAAATGTGATAAGATACGAAAAGGAACTATATATGGGTGGATATGAAGTGGTAATCCCAATTATGAAGGAATCGGGTGAGGTGATGGAATGTAAAAATAGTGAAAAGAAGTATAATTTATTTGAGTTTATTAGTGGTACTGGGAGCCTCACATTGCCTAAGGATCAGAACAACATGGTCAAGGCTTTATTGTAAGCGAGACGAGTTGTGGAAAAAAAGGATCGAACTGCTGAAATTGAAAGGTATGGACGGAGAGTGAGAAAGGAACGAGGAGAGATAGAATATTATGTAGACGACGAGTGGGGTTACAGAGAGGAAGAGAGGGCAGAGAGACGAGAGATTAGAGGAAAGTAGAGTGAGATCGAGATAGCATGTAAAGAAGAAGAAGATTAGTAGAAAGAAGGGAGGATGAGAAGAGGAGAGGTGAGATGACTAGAGGACGTAGGACTTGAGATAGAGAGAGAGGAAGATGAGAATAGGGTGGTGATACCCATGTGTCTTAAACCTCATTTGTAAGAAGGGCTTTTGAAGATAGAATTTTTGTTTCCAGTAAGTAGATGATGGATGGGCGTGGAGAAGAGGTAGCCTATTATTATCCTGAGACTTTATTTTGAACGGTTGCTTGTGTGTAATTTTTGACATTGATTGTTGATATGTCGGGGGAGACCAGGCAATGGTGAGCATAATTAGAAGGTGAAGTGTTTGTATTTTAATACGATTTAAGGGTTTCATTTAGTTTGCTATCATAGGTGTGGCCAGTTAAGATTTTCAGTGCGTTAGTTGTATGTGGCCTTGGAAAGTGATATTGTTGAGATTGTGGAAATTAATGTAATATGTGTGTCAAAGATCAAACCTAGAACGGTATGTTGTTACTGAGATGGATCTGTTTGATAGAAAAGTGCTGGGTGATTTTTATATTCTTCTTCTGTTCTGGGGATGAACGCAAAAAGGTCTTACATAGTCGCGATATTTAAGGTAAGTGTCAGATCATCTAGTCGATGTGTGTAATGTCTTAGTGTATAATAAATTAAGGTTGGCAGAAACTCATGACATGGCTATTTTGTGGTCATAGATAAAAGAATATTATACTGTCGTGATAGCATAGTAAACAATCATGGCCTTGACTATATAAGTTTTTATAAAAATGAAGAAGTGAGAGGGATAAGACGAGAAAATCTATTGTGGTACGCAGTCATAAACAGAAAGATAGTATAAGAGGTATAGCTGTGTAGAATGGCTTCTACTAGGAATCCAGTTTATATAAATTTATTCCTGAAAGTAGAGAAGTAAGAATGATACAGTGGTGGAGAAGAAGTATTATCCTTGGCATGACTCTACTGCCCGCGCTCCGATAGGATATGAATTGTTGCTAATTATTTTATGTGATTCTTTAATGCTATATCTGATTCTAAAGACGTCGTTGACTAGTTAAAACTATGGCACTGGGAAACTGTATCAAATGCTCATTGTTAAATATTGAATAACATATAAAGGTAGAGTATTCGTGTTAGGATGGAGAACTGTAAGATTAGATGTCAAAAAATAAGCTCATGGATAGTTTTCATATGTATAGAGGGAACAAATATATAGAGAGTCTAGGAGAATGCTTGGAGGTGATTATTTAAGGTGAGATAATAGGAGCTGAGAACTATTGGATCGAATGCGTGCTAGTTAGTCTGTAAAGTGCTATGGTATATAGAAAAATGCAATGGGTAAGAAATTTCTACTGAAACTTAAATTTTCCAAGTTCTTTGGAAATTGTTAGCGAGAATACATGAAAAAACGAGTGTGTATTTTGGAGTGGGCTTGATTTTGTAATATTGGGCAGTATATGTTGCATGCCTTCCACATAACAAGTATCAGGGTAGGAGGTATAGGTATGGCGTTCTTCTCGCGAAAGCGCGAAAGTTGTTATACGCCTAAATATTTAGAGATAAGGGATATCGAGTGCTGGGGTTCTGTCCATTTAACGCTTAAATATTTGTTTAAAAGGGTAGAGTGACATAGAGATTGACTCAAATATAGACGCATAGGTAAGTAATATTTGTACTGATGGAAATTATAAGAGGTGTTGGATTTGTGTGTGACAAATTATCACTCTAGAATAATTTCGTGCGTATAAGCTGCGATTAAATAGGCGACTCCTAGTGTGTATTGAGAGTGAGTGGGAGTGTATTTGATGACTGTGAGGTATTGAGTGTCTGGGTTCTGAGTGCGTTCTAATGAGAGGAGATATTTATAAGAGTAGTGTGTGGTTAGCGTTATTAGTACATAGAGCAACGTGAAAAGATTTCCTCGTATAAAAATGGAGTGTTGTAGTAAGGTTTTGCAAATGTTTGAGATTTCTGTAAAATTGTGGATATATTTTAAAGAGAAGATTTTATTGCAGAATATACATGTCAGATATGACTTGTATGATGAAAATAGGATTATCAAGAAATCTAAAATAAAAGTATAAGATCTCGTATTGAAAATGTTTGGGTTCTTGAAGTTGATGGGGGAGTAGAGGTAGAACCTTGTTGTAAATATAAAGACCTGTGAGTGAGAGAATTATCGAGTTTGGAATGAGAGATTGAGAATGAGCTCTTAAAGATGAGTTACTATTGTATGTTATGAAGGGTACGTGAGAATATATGAAATATAAGACTGGTTGATGACAAGTTAGTAATATGGGATCAATGTTATGTTATTTATGTGTGAGCTATAGCGAATATAGATTTTATTTATTGCTGGTGTTGTGTTTACAGATGGCTTCTGTTTCGCATAGTGATAGAGTGCGTCAAGAGTGTGAACGAAGACCTGATGTATGTGAGAGAACAAGGTGCGTGAGGTGGTGAAGTTGTGATTTTTTTATTTTACGGAAATATATTATTTTTTAGTGTGTTGGTTTTGTAGAGTTGATGCTTTGAGATATAGTCTGCCAGGTTGCCATGTGTGCCCATGTTGCCGGATGTAGACCATGTTGTGCGAGGTGGCCAGGTTGCCTGGTTGCAAGTGCAAGTTCACGTTGCTCAACTCTTGTAACTGGCCAAGTTCGATTGTACATGATA